>JAULBS010024151.1:0-41064 GCA_032355785.1 Symmetromphalus regularis
CGAAAAAAGGTTCATTTTCACGTCCTGCCACTCGGAAAAGGGTTAAAAAAAAAAAAAAAAAAAAAATCGAGCAAAGGGTGGACATATTTTTCTACGATCACAAGAATGTTCTTTGTTTTGTTTTCTTAAAGTTAATGGACACCGCATTTTAAAAACATCCTGTAGTCATCTGTTGTTTTAGAATCAGGTACCTTTCATAACAATTATTAACTAAACGAAATATAATTAACAGGGCACAGATACTTACTTTCATCTATTTCAGACAGCAGTTACAACTGCTTGATCGAATTAGTATGAGATGAAAATGTTTTATTTGATCCATTGCAAAACAATAAACCAGACTTTTGTGACTTTTTGCTCTGTTGATTTCTCGACTTCCTTGGTGGACGTCATTTTCTGTTAATTTTAATATTAACAGTAGCTATACACCCAACTAAAACAGATGGTATATACAACATTTATTTATTTATTCAAAGAACAAATGAAAAATGTTTCTGATGTTTAAAATCTGTCTGGTTAAAATCCATTCTTAAAACAGCATAACTTATCGTCCTTGTGTGTTTATTATTATTATGGCCAATATTCGTTAAACTGCCGTGCCGCCTAGTGAAATAACACGTGTCTGAAAGTCGTATGTTTGTATGCTAATAAATATACTCCTCCTAAAAAAGTTAAGGATCACATATTAAATATAGGCCTATCATATTTTCTTACATAAAGATGAAAGTAAAAATGAGATACTGAACTTTGCGTGTAGATTTTTTTTACATGATTTTGCACAATTTGCACGTTCACACCTGGAACTTGAAATGGCTTCCCAGGGTGAAAATCCATTGAAAACGCATTGTTTTTAAATAGCAAATTGAAAGCTCTGATGAAATTGAATGTCGTCAGTTTGAGACTACACATTGTTTAAGGTTAAAATCCAGTTAGCACGCCACCACGATGCCATTTGACAATTGAAGCGCCAGGTAAAGCACTCAGGATGAATGAAACTGGATAAAGTCAAAGACAGGTGGCTAGAACACTTGCAGTATCCCAAAGTGTTATTTCCAGATTGCAAACACGTTACAACAACATTGGACATCCTGATAGACCCAGGAGTGGACGACCATGAGTTACAACACAGCGTCAAGACAGATTTTTGGTGACTGGCTCGTCGAAATTGTTTTGATGATGCTGCTAACCTGAATAGACAATTCCACCAGGCGACTAGAGTCTGCATCACCTCACAAACATTGAGAAACAGACTCCATGCAGCCAACTTCTAAGTCCGTATACCAGCAGTAAGGCTAATACTGCTTCCACGTAACCGTTAAACTCGTTTGTTATGTACAAAGTAAATACCGATCCTTAACTTTTTTAGAGGAGTATATAATAAATATGAATATTATTATTAGGATAATAAAACAAAAAAAAATTATTAAAGATAATTACTTTTGATTAATTTTTAAAAATAAATGTATTTTATTTTTATTTTTTATTATTTTTTTTTTTTACAGTTCTGAGAGAGGTACAGCTGAGTTTAAACAGTTGTTTTTCAAGTGTTCGCAGGTTGGCTACAGAATTACGGACCTCAACAACGACGGGTTCCTCACCAGCGACGAGGATGGCTGCATGAAGAAGCCAACTAGGCCTGAAAACGCTGCTCGGGATTTAACTGCGTATTTGATGAATGATGCTGCAGATAGTTTCGTTGAACGAGATGTGCCGTGTCCTTGGATCGGCGCGGCAAACAACCCAGTGTAATAAACTAATAACAGTCTTATAATGAAACTGTAAAAATAATGGATTTGATAATTAAGAAATGTTTTTTTTAACACGTGTGGCGGGACACTTTCTTCTTTCGTCAAACTGGTATTATCACTTCTTTGAAAATAGTTCGTCTGTTCTTATCTTCAAGTATTTTTTGGATTCAGCTTTTTGCAGATATTCGATTTTCAATATGGCTGGTTGGTAGTTTCAAGCTGAAGTGTCAATATGTAACAAACTACTAATACAATAAATACAAAGTTCTCATCCTGCTGATCACGGGTGGTTTCTTATCTTTAAAGCTGGAATATCTGGAATATTTTCAATATTTAACTATTTGAAATAGATCTTCCAAGTTTGTTTCGTGTACATTACGATATATTGTTCTGTTTCGATCGTGTGGTATGTTTTATGGTTAACGAAAATAAACTTTTAAACAGTGTTTTGAATCGTCTATATATTTTGTACAATATATATATTTATAAATGTATAAATTCAACAACGGGGTTCAAATCCCGATCTTACCCACCTTCCCCCTACACACACGCCTAAAGTTACATTAATAGTGCATACAAATCAAACCTTGAAACTAGGTCTTCTTACGCTTCTTAAAACAGACTTGTAGGTACTGTGTGGGTGGGAACTTACGGGCTCAATCCTTCCACTTTTATTTCTTAACCATCACTATTTTATAATACAAACACCAGAAAATCTTATTTGGGGTCATTTAAATTTCAAAATTCGTCGCGTTTAAAAGAAGGCTAATTTGGTGGTTGAGATTCCAGAAAATCGCGTTCAGCTCTAACATTTAAAAATTCCCAATTGAACTTTTAACACCCACCACCAAGATACCTCATAAAAAGTGAAATATCTTCATTTATAAATACTAGGAAATCGCGTTTGATTCTATCTAAAACTGAACATTATCTATGTGAGAATTTCTCCGGTTCCCGGATCGCTCAATATAACATGGGTAAAACAATTCCTATACTTTATAAATACTAGGAAATAGCGTTTGATTCTATCTAAAACTGAACATTATCTATGTGAGAATTTCTCCGGTTCCCGGATCGCTCAATACAACTCGGGTAAAACAATTCCTATACTTTATAAATACTAGGAAATCGCGTTTGATTCTATCTAAAACTGAACATTACCTATGTGAGAATTTCTCCGGTTCCCGGATAGCTCAATACAACTCGGGTAAAACAATTCCTATACTTTATAAAATAATGAGTCTATCATCCCCCACCCCACTCATTCAAAAATCATTCCTATCGCCCCGTCCTTATTGTGTACCGGCAATTCGTTTGTTATAAAATAATTTAATTAGTTAAGAAATGTATTTTATAGTATGGGAATCAATGAAGAATATTGTTATCACCTAAACGAAACAGACAATACCAACTCCCATCCATAACGATTATTTTGTACATTTTATAACACAATACAAGATGTTTGAGAAGGCCTGTAAAAACCAAACGCCAAGTGACACTTTTACCTATCCCTGTGTTGAAACATGGCGGCAGTTTTGAGAGTTCTGTTTGAAGCAGCATCAGTATCCGATGATAAAGAAGACACCTGAATTTATTAAAACTGAAGTTGTGTTTGTAGAGATTCAAATATGCACTAACCTGCGGATATGTATGCTAAAAACGGTGACTTTAACTTACGAATTTTCACTTTTACAGTTATGTTAAGCAACTTAATTTCTGCTCCGGGATGTACTATCTACACATCGCAACTTTTAACATAGACTACTGGGAAAGCATATTCATTGTGTAGTGTTTTTAATCGATTCCAAACATTCTTTGTATACACGCAAAACCCATCTACACTTAGATAAGTAATCAATTAAAATTATAAAAACGAATTTGTAACCAAACTTAAACGTGGCGGCATGATCTCATGAATTACCACGAAATCTTATTATACCTAGTGTTGAATATAGACAAATATATCATGTCATGCAATGTACTACCAATATGTTTGTATATTAAAGTGTGCGATTGCATGTATATGCACATTACAATATGGAATAAGCAAACACAAAGCTTCATATCTAACTTTTAATTTTCATAATTTGACCCTTAAATGAAAGGCTGATCTTCAAGTGATGAAATTGAGTTGTAGTTACAAAGCAGCTGATTAGAAAAATAGTTCAAATCCACAGGCACGGCGGAAAGACGTGAACGTTCGGGGGACTAATTGAGACATTGGGTGTGTGTGTTGGGGGGGGGGGGGGTGGCTAACATTTTTCCATAGAAAGGACAGCACATACCACGACAGCACATAGCACGGACTTTGATAAACAAGTTGTGGTTCACTGGTCGGTGGACGCTTGAAATACAATTGAAGTATGTGTATTCAAGATGGAAGTTTGTGCCATAATTGATTTTATTAGTCAAATTAATCATCTGAGATGTGATGATTAAAAAGAAAGATGGGTAGGCCTGTTAATTTTTTTCTAACCACATCTTTAGTCACTATTTTCAATTTCATTTCGTTCTATTGTTCTAATATTAAATCACTATAACAAAGCTATTAAAGTAATAAAGCATTAATTTTGGTGCGTATAAATTGAATTTAGAGAGTTAAAGAATTCATTTACGTGTTTTCATAAGGCCTTATTTTACTATTAGAATAAAAGATGGCTGCCATAATGGCTGTTTTTAAATACTAGTATACTGAAAGTAATAATTGTTTTATCTTCTAAAATAGATAGGACAATGATTTTAATGTAATTAATTTTAGTGTCCACGTTACGAATGCGTGCCCACTTATGCCAATTAAAAAAGCCGTTGGGCGTTTACCAAAGGAACATGCCTCCAAAGCCAGAAACATGATAGTGAAGACGTTATATTTATTAGCAGTTATGAGTGGTCAGAAATATAAACAAGACCCTTTTAGATGAGGCGAAAACTAAAAACCTTTTTTTTAACAAGAAGTGTAATTTAATGTCAGCTCATTTCTGTCTTCAGGTGTGTCGTTTATTGTTGATCAACGTTAATTTATCCTCAGGAAATGGTCACACAATACCCTTATGTCTGACTTCACCAACACAGTATTTCTTTTCACACTGCAAGAACAAATGATAGAGATGCATCCATTAAAAGATCAAAATGTGTGGTATATTTCATGTCAACGTCCGATTTAGTCCATCCCGTCACATAGCCAATTAGGATAATAAGTCTAATACTAATACTACTTCAACTAAATACACTTTGCTAGGTCTCCCTGTAACCTAGCAGATAGATATACATCTACAGGTCTCATTCATCGGAATACATTTCATATCAGGACCAATATCTATACAACAAACGACTATTGTTCATCCCAACTTAACAGAATAAACTTAGTCATCATACTCATATAAGTCTCAATTCAAATGATCTTATCGTACTTCGACCGACTGATGTCCACACCATTGTCCACCCTGTTAAAGATAATAAAGTTGCCATTTACTGGGTCTGGCAGTTGTCCATACCGTCAAACACAATTAAAACGAATACACAAGTTACGGTTTTCATTCACAAGTCACTCCAACAATGAACATTCACTTTCGTCGATTCCCGAATCACAGTCGTCCATGCCGTCGCACACCCAATTAAAGAGAATACACTTCCCGTCCCCACACGAAAAGAGGGACGGGTCACATAGATGTTCGTTGGGATTTTTTGTCCTCCCATCACACAATTTTTCTTCCTCGTCGGCGTTGCCATGCAAGCAGTCTCTTATGCCGTCGCAAAGCCAACGTTCTGGGATACAGTCTGTTCCATTGTCATAGCCGTCACAATCGAAGAATCCTGGAGCACACGTTCCATGTACACAGTCCACCTCGTCGCTGTTGCAATCCGGTTCACCGTCACAAACCCACTCCGGCATGATGCACGTGCCGTCACTACACGTGAGCATCCCTGGGAGAGGGCAATCGCCATTTCTTATTAGCTGACAACAAATAATTTCAAACAGGTGAAATGTCAGCAAAATCCTTAATCCTGTTTCATACATCCTAGTTGTTTAGTTCTTATGTGTTAATTCCAGAAAGAAAATATTTTTAATTTAGAAATTGCTCGACACCATTACTACTGTAGAGCTCTAAAACAGTATAGTGGCATCAACTATTATACCTTTATTTGATTGGATTTTTAAAAAATCAGTCCTGGTTTCAGAAGTTGTTGCACACTGCTGTAGCTGTGAAATTGTCTTGTGGCTTTAGCTTTTATACTTTCATTATATTTATTTTAAAATCTAAATTATTTAGAAGTTGTTTGACACCATTACGCCCTTGAGGCTACAAAATCATGTCGTGACTTGAGTTTTTATATGTTCATTCTATTGAAAACAAAATATTCTTGATTTTTTTTAGTTCGGCACAATCCGTAATGTAAACGCAAGACAACTTTGACGTGGCTTCTGCTTTTATGTTCCTTCCACTGAAAAGTATGTTCTGGAATTTTAGAAAATGTTGAACACAATTTTCTAAAGTTGCAAAGTTGTTATGATTACTGAGCCAAATAGAAAATTTAGCTCTACTGAAAACAAAATGGTAGAATTTTTAAGTTGTTGGACACCAATTCCTTATAGAATTATGTCGTGCTTCTGCTCTACAATTTATATTTTGTTTTGTTATTAAATGCGTATGAGTTGTAAACTTGTGTCGGGGCACGCCTCACTGACAGTTTATGAATATATATATATGACAGGTTGGGTGTAAGCTGTATTGTGTCTACAATGAAGGAAATAGTTTCCAAATTGCTGCATCCTCTTCTCGACATGACCTTTAAAACAGATACACAAGATAATTAACCAGTAATGTGTAGCACAAACAGTAAGCAAGAATATTATATATGGTAATTTCACGTTAGCATTAATATGTGTAATGTACTGAGGTAATATTGCATTGGAACCACCAAAGAGACCGATTACATTAGAAATTAAAACAAATAATAATAACTTTTTTTTTAATGTGTGTGTGTGTGCGCGCGCGAACGTGCGTTTACTATCATTCATTCTAATATCATGAGGCAACTCAGCATACTGTTCGAACTTTTGAGAGAACGATTTTCCTATCATCTTGTTTCACTGGATCAGTTGATCTTGAAAGAAATCGAAAAATCATCACCTGGTATCAAATTAATACAGTTTGAAAAAAAAATCCCAAGATGCCTTATTTCGGGGCATCTAATCACCCATTTGGTAAGGTTATCAATGATAACAACATGTTTCCAAATTGCTGCAACAAAAGGTTTATTTTATAGAATATGTATGTGTTTGAAATTGAATAGCCGTTAAATAACTAATGTGCTGGGGTGTGACACTGTCCTTAATCCAATATAAAGTATCAAGCTTTACCTAATTTGTTTCTTAACCAAAAGGTGTGTATGTTTTGGACTTAAAATGTTTTAGTTCTGGTACATTTTGAGTTGACAAAATTAATACCGGTGTTATGGAAATTATCGAAGTATGATTTCAGATATATTAATATAACAAAAACATAGTCTATGCACAAGAACCAAATATCCTAAAATGTAATATATATATTTTATAGTGTCTAACAGGTCACTCCTCAAGTTTCTATCATTAAGTTTCCGCGAGCCTCTATGTGAATAATTATATGATCGAGGGAACCGAATGGAGTTTCTCTGTTATCGAGGCTGTCCGAAAAGAAACGAAATATCACGAATATCAACAATAGGATAGGTTAAAGAAAACTCTACAAATTGATTAGTGCAAAATAGTTCACTAAATAAAAACTGAAGACAATGTTAGTACATTATAAAATATTATTATTATATTACAAATACTTTCCCCATTTTATATTTTATTTTGTTATTTTTAAATTAACGTCATTATATTAATCAATGAACGAGTACAAAATATTTAGTGTTATTAATGGCGGCATCCTTGCTTTGAGCGCGTCTATCGAGCTGATTAGCAAATTTTACACCTTGTTATTACTTAAAAGGTAACAAAGCATAAACCATAGCTGCATTTTTTTCACATATCTCCTACTTTTGATTTTTGTTTAAGAATAAGTATTGATTCTTTGCGCATTGTTTATAAAAATGAAAGGGCGTCGAGAAATTTCACCCGCGTTTTTTGTTTGTTTATTCAAATCGAGTAAGTCTTTGGTGTTTTAAGCTAATATCCAGTTTTTGTGGACCTAGTAACAGTATGATATAAAATAACATTTTGCTGGTTTGTTTTAAATGAGATTTAATAAACTTAAAACTGGAATAAATTTCACCATTTATCGTTGGGTACGTCGAAAGTCGTGATATCCTAAACAATCGAAAAGTGTGATCCATTTTTCTTAATCTTATGGGTCATTTAAAACGAAATGACTCATATGTGATCGTCTATGTCAAAGGTCAAATCAATGTTTATGTTTATTCCTCAA
The DNA here is from genome assembly GCA_032355785.1 of Symmetromphalus regularis. Lineage (NCBI taxonomy): Eukaryota > Metazoa > Mollusca > Gastropoda > Neomphalida > Neomphalidae > Symmetromphalus > Symmetromphalus regularis. The sequence goes on from JAULBS010024151.1 coordinate 8,156, forward strand.
CTGGCTAATGAATCCAGGAACAACATTTCAATTAAACTCACTGCAACTCATTAATTTCAGGCATTGGAATTTGGATAAATGTAAATTTCAATCTATCATATAGATTCTATGCCAGTAGTGTAGGAAGGTGCCGAAAAGTGGTGGGTGGGGGCACACAGACACACACATATATATATATTTACATTGGAAAATGAATAAATATATACGAAATATCTAAGAAGGGGTGGGGGCACATACCCTCCATTTCCTACGCCAGTGTATGCAACCACCAATCACTACAATTATTCGTCCAATTATGTGGTGAACTGTTAAACTTTGAAATTAAAAGTTGTAAACCGTAACTGCACAGATTGTGCAAACAGTCTTTTGTTTGCAGGTTGCACAGCACCTATTTATCGTTTGTGCTACATAAATTTGTATCTATAGTTCTTTGTAAGTGTTTTAAAACATTAATCACCATTTACAACCTAGCCAGTCATAGCTTTTAAAAATTTACCTTTTTCTGTTCAGCATCACACAATTTTCCTGTTCAGTCTTTGTGTAATATATATATATTATGCTACATGATTGTATGCTTGAAAAAAAAAAAAATTCTGTGCCTGTGTAGATGGAAAGAATTGAAGGAAGCCGAATACCCATTTGGTATTGCTTCTTTGCCACTTGAACAACAGGCATGTCCAGGATGGCAAGTGCTGTGATTAAAAACAAGCTACTAGTCAATTCAGAATTTTTTTCCTTATCAGATGACAAGTGTTAATATTTCAAGCTGAATGTATTTAATTAACGAAATGGAACACCTTAACACGTCATGAGACTTTCTGATTTTGGTTCATAACTTTGTACACCTTGTGGATCATAAAAATGGCCAACGGTCGAGTTATGATATCCCATTCAGAATATCCAGTTTGACTTCTGTTATCATTCAGATTCACAAACAATTCCAAACATAGAAGTTTATATTTACTGTTTCGATTGTCACAATGTCAGTTCATATATTGTCAGATTTATACAGTAAAATAAAATTTGTAGCATGACATCTTGGTGCAATGCATGCCTTTTGCTAGAGGGCAGATATGTTTTTCCATTTTAATGAGGGGGTGGGAATAGCTTGTTAAAACTCTGGGAAAATGTTCTGTATAAAACAAAAAAAATGGGAAATGATGGTAAACAGTATGATAAGTGATGAATTTGGGGATGATGTACATTTCAAACTAATCAATCATTTCTTATGGGTTTTTGTTTGTTTGTAGATACATGTAATAATAATTCAGGATGCCACGTGTTACCAGAAGCTTGCTGTCAAGTCCAGCCAGATCTAGTCCTCGAGAGACAACAAAAGCCTCTTCCACCAGTTCGAAAGCTACAAAATCACCTGCCCCCAAGTAAGATTTTGTGTTGCTAATTAATACATTCAGAAATCTAACAAACTGGGTGAAATTTTTTTATTTTAAAAACAAGTATTATCTAGATGCACATGTGTGGACATGTACCTATGTATTTTTGATCTTTTCAAGTATTAAAAAAATGTACGATTGTTGAATTCTGCACTTTAAATGAGAAAAGATTGAATTTTTCCTTCTTTGATAAAGATTTTTAAAAAATCCTTTTGTTTCCAGAGGTGATTTTTAATTTAAGTGTTCATTAATTTTATGAATCATCAATGTGAGAAATGCACTGTGTTTGAAATTGGTAATTTACAAGTTGTTGGGTGTTTTTTTACACAAAGAGAAAACTGAGTTTTGTTATGTTTTGAATTGCTAGAACGCGACATGGAGGGAAGACAGCTGAACTTGAAGGACCATTGCCTGGAGATGAGAGTGAGGAGAAAGTAACTCGTAGACATTCAAAAGAGATGGGTACAGGTTTGTGCAGTTTTATTCATTTCATTGCATTTAAATATGACTTTCCATTCAGAATGTGAAAAATACACAACTTTTTATTTGTTATTGTGTAAACACATTCATAGATCAGTAATAGATGTGTTGGTTTGATTAAAATTGATTTATTATTAATATTTCAATTATTCTAACTTAGTTTAATATTAGAAAGCCATTGGAGTTAAATATTGGGAATAAAACCTTGGATGTGAAATAGTATATATACTATAGTCAGTCAGTATTGATATTTTTGTTAGTGTGATTACATTGTATTTTATAAATTATGGCTTTTGTCATGATTTACTTTTATTGACCTGCAGTATAAGTGTTTGTGTGTATATATGTATATTTAATGATGCTGTTTTGTGAAGGTGATGCCGGGCAGAGAAGGAAAAGTGGACGAAGAGGTTCAGTAGAAGCAGTTGAAGAGAGTGAGCCAAAGACAAGGTCTCGAGGGGGAAGTGCTGTGAAGGCAAAGAAGCAACAGAAGGATAATAAAGAAGAGGAAGAAGAACCAGCATCTAGGTTGGACTATGTTCCTAGAGAGCAAAATAGTGGCATCATATTTTAGGATGCAGAAATTGTAAAATGCTGGTAAAAATATTAATGTAGCAAACATTTAATTTTGTGAAGTCATGAGTCTGCTGTAATAGTACGCACATGATAGGAAAGACACTAATATTGTGACTATTATTTGTAAATATTGTCAGTAAGTGAAATGTGGATAGACTAACTATCCTCTGTGACAGGGGATTATAAAATTTTAGGTACATGGTAAGCTAGTGGGCATATTGTAAATTTTGAAAAGTGATCACAACCAATTTCACTTGTGTTTTATGTAATCAAAAGCATTCTCTTTTATATGCAGTCATTACAGTATCAGATTGAACTTGGTAACATTTCTATTTTCAGTATATTAAAAAAAATGTGGAAACCTAATTTTTGAGGGTAACCCTAAATCTGAGTGTTGGTTGTCTACAAAAATCCTTTAAATTGACCATTGTGTATCATGGAAATTGCTTATTGCATATTTATTCATTTTAGAGGAAAACTTCATGGCCGTGCAGCCAAACGTCAGAAAAAAGATGAGGAAGAAAATGAACCTGAATTAGAAGATGAAAAAGAAGAGACCACTCCAACTAGGTATGGTTTATTAAGTGTCACAGTTTGTGAGATTATCTTCTAGTTTCAGTAAAACCCAGAATGTTAAAATGTAAAAAAAAAAAAAAAAAAAATTGTTTGTCATGACAATCTACATATAGTGGGTGTTTCTTTTCATCGTTTGAAATGTCTGTTCATGTGACTAGGTGACAGACAACCTGCTGAAATTCAGAATGTAGTTTGCTGGTTCTAATATTGTATGTTTTTTTAACTAATTGTTTTTCCAAATAATTTCTTACATTTGTATTTCACAGGAAAGTATTTTAAATTACATTTTAATATCACATATTTGTACTGTGTCTTGTTTGATATCTATTCATATGTAATGTTATTTTAGAGGAAGATTTCGAGGCCGAAGTGGACGGCAGGCAAAGAAAGATGATGATGAAGAAAAACCTGAAACTGGTTCAAGGTCATAGTTGAATACACTTGTTTTAACATACTTGTTTTCATTTGAATTGAAATTTTCAACATGATTTTCAATAAGAATGTTTTAGCAGTAGTTTTGTTTGAAGAATACTAAAGATTATTTCTTAGATTGCAGATTCTTTTGATGTGTAAAAATTGCAGATTCTTTTGATGTGTAAAAATGTATAAAAGCATTTGTAAAACTGATATATAGTGTGTTGACTCTACAAAGTATGCTTCCAAAAGTTCACCAAATCTACTAGTTGAGTATGTGATGATACAGATGAGATGGGGTAGACTACAAAATATTAGTCAAACCGTATCCATTCATAATAAAATGGTAGTGAAAATAAATTACAAAATTAGTTGTTTTTTACTTACCTATTTAAACAAAATTGTATGCTGAAAAATAAACTAAAACTGAGCAAGTTATATCTTGCATACATATTACTGTTTAATGAAGAAAACAGGCTATTTGTTTTAATTTTTATTGTCACAAGTAATCCAACTTTGTTTTTCATTCATCTGTTATTGATCCTTTAATATAAGATAAAATTTGTCACAAATTAAAAAAAAAATTATTCTGTAGGAGAAAACGAGGAAGTAAGCAGCAAACTGCAGAGGAGGAAGAAGATGTTAAAATTGAAACACCATCACCTACATCTCGAGGACAATCTAGAAAGAGAGGAGCAAAAGGAAAACAACAGAAAGAAGAGCCAGAGGAAGAAAAAGAAGAAACACAGGAGGCTGATGTCAAAGATACAGACAAAACACCAACACGTCGTGGTAGGGCTAAACTATCTCAAGACAAAGTATCCACACCTTCCCCTGCTGCATCAAGAAGTAGATCTAGAAAGCAGAAACCCGAAGATTCAAAGGAAATGGAAGTTGAGGAAAAGAAAGAAGAACCAACTTCACGACGTCGATCTAAAAAAGCTGAAGCGATGGAATCCAAAACACCAGATATTACACCATCTCCCAGAGGACGACGGACTCGGCCTCCGAAGGAAAGTCCAGATGTTCCAAGTGGTAGAAGAGGACGCTCTTCTAAGAAGGTAGAAGAAGATGAGGAAGAAGAAAACAAGGAACAGGAGATGGATACGACGGAGTCTGCAAAAGATGATAGTCAGGAATTGGAAGCTCCATCATTGGAGGATGAGAGAGCTGCTGATGACACCAAACCTTCGGCAGCAGCAACTGAACCTCCACATATAGAACAGGAAGCTCCAAGCATTCATTTGCAAGATGTTTCTGAGCCATCAGCTGAGAAAAAGGGTACTGAAGAAATGCCAGGGATTGAGCCAGAGCTCATGGCTACTGAAGAGGAAGTTCCAGATGAAAATGAAGCTGCAGGTAAAGTTGTCACAACTGATGTAGTTGAAATTGAGGCTGAAAAGGAAGTAGTACAAGAGAAAGAAACAGTTAAAGACAATGTACCAGATATTTCTGAGCCTGTTGATGAAAAACAAAACGAAGATAAGGCTGATATTCACAAGAAGCCAGAAATCGAGCCTGTTGTGGAAGATTTATCAACTGGGTATAAGTCGGATATTCCTTCAAAGTCAGAAGAGGTTTTGGAACAGAGTAAACCTGAAGTACCAATAATTAAAGAACCAGCCTTCCAGCCTCCTGTTGTGGAAGATATTTCAGCAGAGGAAGAAGAGAGTGAAGATATTCCAGATCTTGAACCAAAGGGCCCAGAAACAAAAGCCTTTGCTGAAACAGCTAATGGTACAGTTGTAGTAAAACAGTCTGAAGCCGTTTCCTCAATCTTCAACACTGGCAGTACAAAGCGCAAATTAGAAGAAGACGATACTGAAGTTGTTGAAGAGGTTAGTTCAAAGCGAGCTCGAGTAAATGGTGATGAAAGTTCTTTCGATGAAAAATATTCTGTGGAGTCTGCCGAAGCAACCTGTGCAGACATTGAAATGGCTGAAGACACGGCTCTTAAGATTCCACAAGCTGCACAGGAGCCAAGTCAGAGTGATTCAAAGGCAGAACCACCCATTACTAAAATTATGCCTGGTGTTTCTTGTGAAAATGAAGCTAGTGCCAAGGACACAAATGAAACAAAAACTGATGAAACTGAAATGGATATTCTTAATGAGTATGTGATTATTTCTAAGAAGGATATTCCACCACCAGACAGTCAGGAAGTTGCTGAAGCAGCACCAAAGAAAAAAGCATTGTCAACGATTGAGCCAGCTAGTACTTCAACAGATCAAACTGAGGCAGCCTCCAAGCAAAGTGATGAAATGGTCAGTTCAACACAGCTGACATCTGCTCCAATTCATGATGCGACTAGTGGTTCAGTGGACAGCTCATCAGCTGAGGCTATGCAGTCATGTGTAGCTGCAAAAGAGGTAAGGGATGTTCAAGAAATGATCACATGTTAAGTGTGGATATGTGACCGTTTTTATTGACTATCATGTTGGTTTTGAGAGTTTTTATTTTTGTAATAGTGACACAAAATCATTATTATTATCATTATTTACATATTTAAAAGAAAAAGGCAATTTTTCCTTCTTATGTGATCATTTTTTGAACAGCCCTGATGGTTTACTAACAAAATTGTATAGTAGCTAACAGTACTGTTTTAGATTCACATTTTGAAGTGGATAATATTTTAATACCCTTTTTAGGTTTGACCATACTTTAAATTACTACTGCATACAGAACATTTTTATTGTGGCCAGTATTTATCAAATAAAATGTTTATGAAATAAACATTAAATTGATTATCTACAGGGATGAGAATTCTTTGCAGATTTTGTTTCTATCTGTATTATATCATGAAAAGACACAAATTCAATAAGAATTCATTTTAAGGGGGTTGTCTTTGTTTTAAAGAAAGCCAGGTGAGAAGTGCTGCTGAAACTTCCAAGATAGCTGAAAACTTTAAATGTTAATGGCTTGAAGTTAGTTAGAAAATAGAACATGTTTTTACAGTAGAAGAAAACGGTTTGGTTCACTGACTGATTTAGACAAAACAAATATTAAACAGCAGGTATATTCTGAAATGCAGGTGAATGTTTTGCACTCTGAAATCTTGATACAGATACATCTTAATGAGGGTTCAGTTTTCACATATACATTATAAAGTTAGTCCTCTTTCTGTGAAAAATACCCTTTTTCCTTTTTTGTCTACAGTTCCAAAAGATCTTCATTTCCTCTATGTGAATGTCATCCATTTCCGAACACCAAATTAATATTTCTTACATGTTTGTTCATGTTACTTCATGTTCAAGATTTGATTCATACAGCAGATACATAGTTTAATTAATTATGTAAAGTTGTCAAACAATGACTACATTGGATCTGTAATTGTTATTTGAAACGTTTGATAAAAAAAAATTTTTATTGTTCATCAGTTTATTCTTTACAGCTAACAAAAAAAAAAAGTTAGAATGTTTGTTTAAATTCTTACACAGCTGTAAAAACAATATGTTGAACAAAACAGTGTCAAAAACATTTTGTAGATCTTCTAAATAACGTTGCAAGTTACCGAAATTGTAGTCTTCTGTTTTCGTTTAGGTCTGGTGATCAAACGTGATGTAACTTGGGGACCGTAACTCGCTAACTAGTCCAAGATTTATGCAGAAAATCATCTTTGGTGTTTGGAAAAAGGTGACATTCCAAAAGAAATTTTGGCAGCATTGGGCACTACTATTGTTGGATTCATTGAAAATTATCATCAAATCATTTTGGATTAATTCACATTTTGAACATGATACATGATGTATTAACATAAAATGTGTTAATCAAATGTTCATTCAACACATAATAAAAAAAAGTTGTTAAAACAATATTTTATTCTTATAAAATGGCAGATTGACTTATATGTTGAACATTGTTCATAAATTTACGACTGGTACATAATTAAAATTTTAAGGAAAAAGCATTCATTGGTTATTTAACACTAACTTTTAAAACTTAAATGTAGTAAGGTGATCTCCTCTGATTGCATACTGACATAGTATCATGTAAAAAAATATACTGGTTAATCAACTATCGGTTATAGGCATAATCCATTTATTGCAATAGGATAAAAGTGCCAAATCCAGTTAATTGATTTCTTGGTGTCTTATTTGACATTTGGACTTAAAAAACAGTCCCTTTGGGTGTTATTCTTAAATAGTGCTGTCCCAGAGTCAAAACTCTACTGCGACCTTTGACACGTGTATTGTGGAAATCATTATTGTTGATCAGTTAGCACTTACTGTGAGGAGAATAAGATAATGATATTGTTAATGATACAAAACCATTTCCACAACCAATGCTGCAAGTGTCTTTGTTATAACAAAATTGTTTGTTTATAACAAAAGTAAACCTGATCTTCAGATCCAAACAGAACATATTGCAAACGCCTAGTGGCTATTCAAGTCAAAACGTGTGCTACCATCACAAACTAAATCTAAATAGATGTTAGGATAACTGAAAGGGATGAACCTGTGTTCACTCATGGCCAGTGGTGCTTTGAAGGCAGTAAAGACAGCCAGATGATATTTTGTTTCATGATGCTACAAACTTGACATCTTTCACATCGTATGTTCTTGCAATAATTCGATAAAACACAAAATTAAATCATTTAATAAATGACATGTTTTTATCAAGTAAGATGCATCTGTTGAATTAAATAAACGTTTCTTTTATTTTTTAAAATACATTATTTTGTTGTATGGCATTTTTCTGACTGATATTCTTTCTGTTCTAAGTTTTCATGTTGATTTTTCATTACAGACTTATGTCCTTTGATTTCGTTATATAAGATGTTTACAGTTCAACCTTGATTCACAGTTTAACCCATTTTCACACATGTATGTAAACTATGAATCAAGTTTAAATCATGAAAAAGAAACCAGGTTTCAAACTTTGGCTGGACAATCCGTAAAAATAATTATAAAATTCCAATATAAATTTTGTTATAGCTATTTAAGAGGACAGACAGTTTAATTATTCATTCATTGTACAGAATGATGGTTTTATTTTATTTAACTTCTTTACTTTTTTTTGTATCCTTAAGTGAAAACAGCATAACTGTAATTAAATAGAGATTTGCATGTCTGGTGGGTTATTGATTGATTAATTAAGTAAACCAATGGATCAAACCTTGGTTAAACAATAGGTAATACGTGGTGCACATATATGTTGTGCAATCTTAAGTTTTGATAATCATTCATTTAACACCAGTCTACAATTTTTTTCATGGCTTAGTGTTTGAACCTGCTGTCAGGGTGGTTTTAGTATGAGTTTTCATAAACCATTGATAACTGTTTTAGTATAATCCAGTATTGTAAAACCCAGACATGTGAAAGTGGTCCATTAACTCTAAATCTTATATATTCATCACACACTGCAGTTCTGATTATTGTTTAATTTCAAACAGCACATGCCATTTATGAAAATCATCATAAAGTAATCTAACATATATGCTGTAACTGAACTATGTATGTGTGATTATTGAATGTTGGGCAAGTGTATCATGGATACAGATAAGCTATCACTTTGAAGGTATCCCAACATATGAAAGAATGATAGTACCATCTTCAATAACACCTGCAGCCCCTAAAATTCAGATATTTATAATGGCACCTAATTAGCGTCACTATATCGTTTTGCCGTGGCATTGCAAAGACATTTTCATGAAAATAACCATTTTATAATATTTTTATAATGGTGGTACAGTGGTAACATAAACCATTTATATGAATTTACGGCACCTTTTACAATGGAATTGCCTATTGCAGTCACAAATTTCAAGGATTTCATTTGATAAGACTTCAGACCTGAAAAGGACTAAGATTTTGCAGTCTAAAAACCAGTGGAAATCTGTTTTCAGTAAACCTTGTGTATATTGGATAATCACCCATATTGTATGGATTGAAGTCCATCTCTTCTTGTCAGTAATATACCATTCAGTGAGCCGCTATTCAGAGCTGGATCTGTCAAAAAGATTTCTTACGACGATATGGATGCTCCTCTCTTACTCTGGTTTCTCAGAAGGATTCATTCAGAGATGCTTAGGATTTATGTCAAACGGATGTTATTGCTGGTCCAATTAAATCCGATATATGCGAGGTTTACTGTATATGGAAAAGCATTGTACTAACACATTACGGGGACTTGTAGGTTAAGAATCGTAATATTTGTGTTAAGTCTGAGGCTGTGTTGCTTTTTCACACAATTCCATGTAAGCAAGGTATATGTTGTAGCCAAATATGTTATGTCGTACTATGAAGTGCTGTTGAAGGATTTGTTTGTGTCCTCAATTTGTATATATATAGATTACACTTCAGTCCAGATGCTTGTAGTTTCATTATCAATAAAGTTAAAGATAACATTAATTTCTTTTTCAGTGGTAAATACCTGTAACATTATTGGATACAAAACAAATGGGAAATTGTGATTCCTCACGTTATTTTGTCTGTTTCACATTGATGTGATAACTAAACACAAAATGTGTATACGTTATCACAAAAAAAAATTCTTAATTATACAGAATAGTTGGGATGTATGACAATGAACGTAAACAAGTGTGTACGTTGGCAATTCTAATTCAGATACGTTTAGTGTGGTTCGTTTAGTGTACATGTCAACACAACCGCCAAAATTTAACGCAGATACGCATTTTTAACCCACAAGTTTCAATAAAGTAATATACAAAAACAATGACCATATTCTTCTTCGTTGTCATTGGCGTAGCCAGAATTTATAATTGGGGAGGGGGTCTGCATTTAAGTTCCAATCAATCGCAAGACGACAAATATAAAAGATACAAAAGTGGTGGGGTTCGTTTTTGTTACGTCAATTTCTAAGTGTTTCCTGGTTTGTTTTTTGTGGGTTTTTTTGTTATCAGATCTGTCACGTGAAACTTCGTTTTATTAAGTTTATCTTGAAAATCTGTAAAACGTCGATATTTTTCCCTCTTTTAAAAAAATTCATTATATACATGTACTTCTTGAAGACATTTACTTGTGTACAGTTAAATTTGGCTTACAACACGCCTTAAAGAATAATAAGTAGTTTATCACAAACTTGATTAATTCCAATATCATGAAACTAAATGTAAGCACAATAATCGAGATTGATATGCAGCCTTCCGTCAATACTTTTATACATGTATCATTTTACGTGATTTTATTATCAGTTGCTTTCTTGTGCTGTATATAGATTTATTAAGTGCAGGTATTTTGCCATGTCATGTGAAAGTGGTGGGGGGACATAATGCGGATTTCTGGGGGAGGGGTGTGTCTAAAAGTTATGAGTGACTAGAAATGGGATAAAAATGGTTAATTTTCACGTCCTTCCACTAGGAAAATTGCAAAAAAAAAAAAAAAAAGTCGTGGGAGGGGGTTATGACACAATGGATACGCTACTGTGCAGTGGCATTTCCTACATAAATTCTTATATACTACTGCTACTTCAGAATAAGCTGAGTGCCACCCGGAGACATTATGTAGACCTGGTTTTTATGATTCGATGAAATTATGGTAAAAACAAATTAAAAGCGAGTGAAAGTGTGGAGCACCTTTCAAAAGCATTATTTGTAGAAACTATAAGTTTATAACGAATAATGTATACAGAGAACAATTGTTTTTAACAGATTACGTAATAACAAAAATATCTACAGATTAATAATAGAACATTTGCTCATGAATGATAGTGTAATGTCACTTGGATTTCGATTGGTTAAGGTAAGATAATGCACATATGTTTTCTGAAGACTTGTAACAGGTGGTGTTTATATTTAGTCATGTGATAAGTCGATTTTGACCCCAACTGAATCAATTTTAAGTCTCCACAAGTACGCCATTTTATTTATACCTTTACAAAAAGTCACAGGTAAGCGTCTGCCCACCTTGTTTTGTTTCGTGAATTGTCGTTCGTTAAAGCTGCAGTATCTCATTCTTATAATTTAACATTCTTTATTATTTCAAAATGCACACAACTGCAGTTTTAATAAATTAATGTGTTGTCCCTATCAGCGGATGCTGACGACTAGAGAGCTAATATTTATGAAGTTGAGGAATTCTCCCACGGCAAATGTTAAGTATTTTTTAACGATGGTTTATCACGTTTTATCTAGAAGGGTGTTAATGGCTCCACTGTTCGCGTTTTTTTCTGCAATCAGAATCACATAATTTACCATTTTTAAATGCGATGAATTTTGAAATTTATATGTCCCAAAATGCGATTTTCTGTTATCTGTATTCTAAAATAGCGATGATAAAGGGGGAAGAAAAAAAAGTTGACCCCTAAGCCCTCTACTCACCTCGTGTACCTGTAAGCCCATTTTAAGATTTGTATGAAATATTCATATAATTTTAGGTGTGTGTGTTAGAGAGGGGTCGGGGGTAGGGTCGAAGTTGAAACATTCTGTTCAGTCTTCTTTTTTTTCCGTTTTTAATAATCTAGCTTAATGAGAGCAGATGTATAAAAATGGGTAATTTCTAGATTAAAAATTAATATATGCAAACAATTTAAATGTTTATTGGTCACCGATTTCCGTATACACGTTTACAGTCGTTTCATATATAACGTGATGTGTTGTGGTTTTGAGATGACCCCTTATTGACATTGACACGGATAATACCACTGTACGATGCATGCGCAGAAAGATAAGATATAGAATGACGCCCACTATTCGTCAAATGTTACAGGATTTTTGTGACTTCGACAAAATAAAGCACATGATTGAAACAGCAATGACATGTACACGAAACAAACTTGGAAGATCTATTTTAAATGGTTAAATATTTAAAGGAATAACTTTAATTTTTTTTTTTACTTTGTCCTTTTTCAAGTAATAATCACAAATGAAAACAACGTGGATGATAGTAAAAATGTACATGCTGTAGTAGTTTCGTCAAATAAATTTCACATATCAGTTGTTCACATCTGAAGAAGAAAAAAAAAAAAAAATTGGATGATGCATACCTCCATAGTGCATTGTGTTCTAGTGGTATCGTTAAACAATGCAAAAAACCCTATAGCACGTCTTGTAAATCTAGATTTGTCGCTATTGTCTTTACCGATGAATGCACACAATAATAGTTTTGTTACTCTACCTAAGGTGAATGATTCTTTAAAAATAGTTTGTTCGATGTACATGTATTTATAGAATGTTATGTAAAGTTTGTTTTATTTAACGACGTCTCTGGAGCACATTGATTTTTATTTTTATCATCGGCTGTTGGACGCCAACATATCGTCATTCTGACATTTCTTTTAGAGGAAACCAGCTGCCGATAAACAGCAAGGTGTTATAGAATGTCTCGCCCGTAGCCAGGGGGGAACGCCCATTTTCTGAAGTGCCCTTTCAAATTAGGCTAGAACCACCCAGCTTATTGTTTTGATTTGTTTTTGGCCCTGAACTCCGCCTGTAAGTGCCCTTTTAATACCAAAAAGAACCCCCCTTCAGAAATCAGGGCTACGGGCTTGAATGTTATGATCGAATTTCAAAGGATTTGTTTTAAAGATTTAGCGTTTTACCAATTCAGTAATTTCACTGGTTCCAAACGTAAAAAAAAGAAGGGAAAAAGTGGTTTCGGTTGCTAGATCCTTTATCAAGAACGGAAGACAAGTTAAGAATAAATAAATAAAAAAGTGGGGGTGGGGACTTTGTAAATAAACAAGCAGTAAAAGACTTTAAAAAAAGGTAACAATTAAATCTGCGGAATGCAATATGTATACTATGACTTCATTTTGGACTGCCATTACCATTGGGGTAGCCAGAGTTTTACGGGGGGAGGAGGGGACACTGTTAATTCTAAGACCGGCAAATGTATTTCGTCATTCTCCATCAAAATTTAATGGTTTCATGCTAGCGAATTTATCTAAACCAAACGATGTATTATCTCTTGACGAATAATTTGACACGTGGCATGTAATAACGTTTATCTTTAAGTGTCTGTTGACACGTAGACCTGTTTAATCGTAAAGGACATCAGTGTGGTTGATGATAGACTGGTTACCGAGCTTAGTGTTTCAAAACGTTGGAAACCAGTTAAATCGCTCGATAAAGCCCACTGAATTAACCGTTATTTAAGGGTAAAGCAACAACCTCCATAGCACGTCTCTGCTTAAAGGGAGGGGTGTAGGGGTTCGAACACCCTTTCAAATATTTTAATGTGAAATATCCAGTTCCTTGATGGCAAATGTATATATTATTGATTCCTTCCACTACCCGTCCTACAAACATGTCTGCCTTACACGCCTGCTAGGGTAATCTGTTCTAGTCTTGTCAAGTAAAACTGACATCTAACAGAGCTGACCCTGGCTATATGCCCCGCACTAGTTTAATCCGGCATTGATCGCAGACATGACAACATACATCTGATCCATCGGGGACGAATCGGTTAAAGTTGAAACACTTCCTGGTGTAATCACGAACTTCTGCGACAATCGCCGGTAATTTTAAACTGGTGTCACATCGGGCTTACGTAAGGAAAATACGTAGGTCAAAAGTAAGTGAACGAGGTGACCGTAGTGTTGGAACGTAAAAAATTTTGCGAACGAGCTATCTTTAGAGGTTTTTTTTTTTTTTTTAAATCGTGATGAACGTCAGTAAAACGTGAATAGAACGAGGCAAACGTATGGAATGAGGAACGTAGACAAATCGTAGTTAAGCGTTCATGAAACGTGTCAAACGTAGTTGGAACGTACATCAAACGGGCCATGCGTAAACGACGTAGTTAACGTAAAATAATTGTGTGTTTATTACGTACGCGGTACAGCATAACGTGGGTAATATTTATCGTACGATTTCGCTCGTATGTTATTACATATGTAATAATAATCGTCAGTCCTAGGATTGTTGTTTAACGATTGGCTGTTGTAACTGACGTCAGTTTATGACGTCACTTAATAACATTTTCAAGACATCAATGAACAAATATTACTCCCAGTTAAGTAAACGTAAGTTTGTAAACAATGACTGGAATGTTTATTTAGCAAGACAGTGTTGCGGTAATAAACAGAATATTATATTCGTGTTCATAACAGACGATGTTTACGACACCAGTGCCTAAATTATCATATTTCCCGAGCGATATATACACTTATATAATATCCTCTATGTACATTGAATGTGATGAACATAATTTTGTGTGAACCGAACGTAAATAAACGTAAGGCATGCATAGACTAAATGACTACATTCGGCAAAAATTGCCAAAACGGTACCTGTAACTACTGTAAGTTGAGAGGTGATTTTTTTTTTCTTCAAACGTCCGTGATGTGCATAATTTTGACGTGAAACAACCTTTAAATTTAAAACATTCATGATCCACCGATCAGTAATGGATTTTAAAAGTTCAAACTGTTCCTAACTTTAGATACGATGTAATATTTCAGTTATATCTGTAAATGTAAGATACATGTAGCAGTAATGTAACATAAAATATTTCAATACACAGAAACAGCACTGTAATGTACAGGGCCCATAGCAACGACTTTGGTAGTGGGGGCACAGACGGATCGGATTTTTATTACAATGACAAATATTAATGTGTTTTTTAAAAAAAAGCTCACAATTGGGACGAACGTGCTGAACCTCCCCCCCCTCCAGTTCCTGTGAGCCCGATATAGTATAAAATAGGTCAACAGTTTATTATGTTGGAATGCAACCATATTTTAGAAAAGCTTAAAATGCTAAAGATTGAATTAGATATAAAAAAAGGTGAACTGCACGTAGTACCATAGTCTTATCAGACTATTATCAGTGAAACAAATGGTTTATTCACTTGTGTCGAATATGCAGTTAAAAGTGAAAGTCATCCCTGTAGCTAGTGACATAGAGGTAAATGTGTGGTATACTGTGAATTTGTTTTCTAATAGATGGGGTGGTGAGGTGGCTTTCATTTTATTTCTTCAATCAAAGAAAACCTAAAGAAAATTATTTAAGTGTTGATCTTCATTTGTGTCGCTGTTTTGGGTCAAGTTACAAATAACACATTTTCTGTTTATTATTATTATTATTTATTTTGTCTCATCCCATTAGGAAATGAAACTTGCAAAGAAATAGTTGACATTTTCCCCATATTTTCTATATGTAGGTGTCACAACAGATTTCTGAAGTATCTTCTCAATCAGTTGATCTTGGCAACACCACATCTTCCTTTGTATCCGATTCTTCAACAGCCGAAGCCATGGAGGTAGACAAGTCAGACTTTTCATCTTCTATTGATCCCGTTGACAGCTCTGTCAGTAAAGCCAGCATGTGCGAGCCTGTCTCGACAAGTGAAGCAAACAGTGTGACCAACACGAACAATTTGCACTCACCCAAACAACTTGCACAAGTTAATTCTGTGGATCAGACTCAGAACTCTCAAACTGTTTTCCCTACCGCAGGAACAAGTCATGACATTTTTCATAGAACGTTTCTTCCCAATCCATCGGTTCCTCTCAATTCAACAGATGTGTCCCATAGGTTTAGCATAGTTAGTTATAACATTCTGGCGGACAGTAACATGAGAAAGCCAGTGTATGATTACACATACACAGAACCCCAGTTTTTGGATCAGGATTACAGACACAAGCTGCTGATTGAAGAACTGCGATACCTTGACAGCGATATCGTGTGTATGCAGGAGGTCAGCCCAGATTATTTCAAGAACTTACTTGAGCCAGCTATGAACAGGTAAAAGATTAAAAAAAAATAAAAAATTTCATCTAGGCTCATGTCATCAACCAATACTGAAGAACTTTTTAATTTAAATATTGAATAACAAATTCGGATAGATGGGTCTTGTTTTGAAGTGCTAATAATATTAATAAATCTGTTTTGCTTTTACTATTGATATATATTTATTTTTTTCAAACATCTTTAACAAATTTTGTTTATAAATCAGTCTATTTTACTGATTTATAGTGAAAGAAACAAATAACTAGTTTTTAATATGTGTGTAGATTGAATTGTAATCCTGTTTTATATTGAAGCTTGGGTTACCAAGGTGGCATGATGAAGAGAGAGTCTGACATCTTCAAGGAGGGTGAAGCAACATTTTTCAAAATAAACCGATTCAGTTTAATAGACAGCCAGGGAGTATCTCTTACAGAACTCGCTTATAAGGTTGGTAAAGATAATTACTTTTCTTATTTTTATTTTTTTATTTTTTTTCAATTTTAAATTGATGTTAATAGTTTCTGTCAATTTGTTCACTACTGGTCTATTTTGAAAAAAAACCCACCCCCAAACATGAAAGGCTTTTTATTTTTTAACCGATATTCTAGTTAAAAAACTTATTCAAATAAATTTGATAATGTGAGTTACCTCCCTTCCAGTTCTATCATCATGTTATCTGATGAGTTAATTTTTTTTTTAATTAAGCAATGATTTACAAGTTTTTGGTGGGTTATTTGTTTTTCTTTAAAGTATTATTTATTTAGTTTTTTTCTTAGCTTGCAAAGGCTGGATGGAGATAGTATGTAAGTGATATTTTAGAATTGTTAGCTAGAATTTAATCTCATTGGGTTTTGTATTATGATTTCAGGAAATTGAAGAAGCCGGTTTGACAGACGAAGTTAAAATGGCAGCACAGAAATACCTGAAAAAGTTTGATGTTGTTTTCATCTCTCAGTTACGATGTAATTTCACTCACAAGACTGTCACAATTGGCAATGTACACATTGTGTGGGATGCACATAAAACTCAAGATGTCCAGTGCATTCAGGCAAGTATCACTACTTAGTATAATATGACAAGAAATATATTGCAACTCTAATTATCAAAGATTTTTTATAACAAACTTAGTAAATTGGTTTTAAATACAAGATAGAACTTTGTAATTATAGGGTCTCGATATAATGAATGTTGTACCAGTTTGGTTTATTTTCCTGGTTTTGTATAATTTGTGTTGTGACAGTTTTAGTCAGAAAATTGGTAATTGTTAACTTAGATTCATTGGTTGCTAAAAAATCTACATGTTTAAGTCTATGTAAGTTAAATAAGATCTCCACTGCTTAAGAACAATAGGACAAAAATCAGTCACCCGGGTAAAAAATAGTATTATTTTTGTGAATTGTTTTTGGTTGTGAATAGATTGTGAACTTCTGAAACTGTTGCCATATTAATCAACATTGTTATTTTTCTCTTTGAGTGTAGATTGCATGTGCTATCAAGGAGGTGGTGAACCGAGCAGGCAGCAACGATTCTGCTCACGTAATCTGTGGAGATTTCAACTGTAGCTCGTCGAGTCCTGGCTACCAGCTGGCATGTGATGGCTATCTCAGTGATGATAGTCTGACGCGGCTTCAAGCCATAGAGAAACTGGAACTGGCTGGTGGATCAGTAAGATTGTAGTCTTTGTTTCTTTGCTTCATTTGCTTAGACAATGATCAGGCTTTCCATTAATACCAGGATTTTTTTAGTGTATTGTGACATAAATCCCATATATTATTGTAGCACTGGCAAAAATATCTTTTCAATGTCGGTTTTAATTTTTTAAATCTTACTAACTTTTGATGTATTAATGTCAGAATGATTTTTTTTAATTGATCAAACAGATTTGTTTGTTTGAGAAAATATTGCTTCATAGTCTCACTGCAAATATGTCTTTGCTAATAATATTTATTTGTTTTTAGAAGTCACTGGTAAACCATGTATGGCGAGCTTTCCAACATACATCTTCAACCTTGAAGAGTGCGTATCACACTGTCCAGGTATGATGCTACTGCACCATCTTGTCTTAATAGTCACATTATACAGTCTTAATTAATGATGAATTGTTAGACCTGCACTAAGATGAATCATAGTAACACAGCAAAAAAAATTCTTCTAATCCTGTAAATATATTAGTTTAACCTGGTCAGTAGGGAAATAAAAATGCAAATTGCCTTTATAGGATTAATTAATGAGTTATGGTTATGTTTGTAAAAAAGATGTTTTTGATATAGAGCTGTAAAAATGTACTTTTCTTCTGTGCTGTTTTGGTATATTATGTCCCACTGATATTATTTTGTGCTGTTTTGGTACATTATGTCCCATAATGATATTATTTTGGGGTTGTTTTGGTAGATTATGTCCCATAGTGATATTATTTTGTGCTGTTTTGGTACATTATATGTGGAGTGTGATGTAGCTCAAATGGTATCGTGTCTGCCTGTGAATCGGTCGGTCGTTGGATCGATCTTTCTCAGTTGATCAATGATATTATTTTGGGGTTGTTTTGGTAGAGTATGCCCTATAATGATATTTTGTGCTGCAATGTGTTTGTACTTTATTTTTTTTCTCTCACCAGAAACAAGAGCCTACTCTGACCACCTTCACAGCATTCTACCATGATGCAGTAGACTATGTGTTTCACAACAGTGCTTTAGAGACACTTGGTGTCCTTGAGACTGTTAATGCTGATGTTATTGATGCTACAGGTGGATTGCCATCCAAAACGTTTCCTTCGGACCATGTCTCATTGAAGGCAGAATTGTCATTTAAAGATTAGTAGTAAGGTATGCAGTCAGCAGCGAATCTTTTTCTGATAATCATGTATCCAGTGTTTTTCAATGTTTTCTTTAACAACAGTAAATCAAACTGATTTTTTTTGGTAACAATTTAAAAATTGCTGTAAAGAATAAAAGTAAAATTTGCTTCCATTTGTTTTATTTGCAGAAAATCGCATCTGGTTCCATTTTCAGATACCGGTTGTGTATTTTTAAAATAGCCATTTGGTACAAATTATTTGACAAAATTATTATTTAAAAAAAAACATTCTAATCCTTTAAATATGTTGGTTTAACCTGGTCAGTAGGTAAAAGCAAATAAAAATGCAGACAGGTCGATTTTTCATCCATAAAATAAAAGAAGTGTGGCCAAATATTTTTATCAGATTGAACTGAAATGGATTGTTTGGAGCAATCCCCAAAAAGTAATAGACAGCATTTGATTGTTGTTATTTAAAAAAAAATTTTTTTAGATAAAGTTTTGATAAGATGATACTATAATTTAAGACCAGTATTATATGGGCAGTCTTCACAAACTAACAAATTGTTTGGATTTGAAAAAAATTATTTGAATGCCAACAAAATTCTAAATTTAGTAATGGAAAATTAAATTCTATTTAATTAAAAGTGACTAATTAATTATTAAATTTGACGCCCAATAGCCAATGTTTATTTGCTTGTAATTATTAAAAATATGTGGTTATATACTACATTATTTGTGCTTTCTTTTTCAGAGGTGGTATGAAATGACTACAATAATTGCTGTACACTTTGTATGATATTGCTTGTTAAAATCATATACCATGTTTTAAATATGTTATAGTCATAGAGAAAGATTGAGTACATTTAGCAGCAGCATACTAGTGCAAAACGTATTAAGAAAATTTCACCTCATTTTGGTATTTGTCATCAAGTTGGTTTCTTGGCTAACTACTGTACACACTTGTAGCATTTCACTGTTGTATAGATACAGTTCTCATGTGGTTATCTTTTTTGTTCATCTGTCCTCAATTTACATTTGAGGTAATGTTAAACCACAACATGTTTCTGGTTGCATTCAAAAAACATTTGTAATTTTTTTAAACAAAATTCATACAACGTGCTTTTGCATTCCTATTTATACACTGACACTGTTACCCCACCGTAATAATCTAGAGAACAGTTTACAATGAACAACCAATTAGCATGAGGTGGTAAAATGAAAAACAATGTTCACTGGAACATGGTCGCCCACGTTATTACAGGGTATGGGATTTCACGGTAACAATCGTTACCGGTAGCGTGTTGGTACTGTGTCGTCAAAATCACGGAATCAAAATTTCGTTTCCCATGATTTTCGTGTTCCCGTGACTTATTTTCACGGAACCAAAAACAGTTTTCAATGGGTTGCCATGATCCAAAAGTACGGAACCGAAAAAGTGTTTCCCATGAAATTTGAAATCCTGTTGCCTGTTATTATATTAATGTGATGTTGCAAGTTTGCTAAAACACTTTATTGTGGTAGTCTGGCTTTAGATAAGATGTTTTATAAAAAAAAATTTGATTACAAATTAAGATTTAAGAAAACAACATTAATCCCCCAATCCCCTATTTGTTAGTTTTATCCATTCTCCATTAACATCATTATTTTTCTCAATAGTAAGCTTAATGTTTAATAGTAGTCAAATTTTAATGATGAATTCTCTTGCCATATGTCAGCCAAATTATTTTGGTAGCTAGTGAAAGTTTATTTAGATTTGTTGGCCTGCATTTAATTATATTTTTAATTTGTCATCTGTATCTGGTGAAATTATATTTTTAAAATGCGATGAAACATAATTGAAAATGTTTACTACAAGCTGGGCAAACAGAAAAAGACCCAACTAAACTGTTGAACAATTACATACAACTGACATTTGACTCAAAGTAATATTACTTACATATACTATAAATCATGAAAAAACTAGTACATGACAGGAGTGAGAATTGTCAGCAGATTTTATCTCCCCAGGATTGATCTTGTGAATTGCCTAAATCCAATGAGATAATTTTGAGGGGGTGAGGTCCATTTGTTTGGCTGTTTCTCTTCTAAGCAATGAAAAAAGACCGATCTCAGGCAGAAATGTTTTCCGGAAAATAAAAAATAGTTTTGAAACAGCTCCCATGAAAAACAAGTGAGTGGTCGGTGCTCGGTATTCTGTGAATGATCATGCTGTACTTCAGTTTCCCACGAATCACTTCGGCCATATCCGAAGTTCTACGGAAAATCGAGAAGCACAGAGGATCTCTGGGCTCACATTGGTCGAAAGCAGTCACATGGAATTCCAACATGGCTGCACCCATAAGCTTGTCTCCGCAACATGACGATAGCTCATAAAATTCGTATTAGAGACATTTTGTTTCAATGGAATTCTGTGACAGGGATATGGATGATATAAAATAAATTGATAAGACAGGCAAAAATCAAATTTAAGTGGAATTTGTTGTAGGAAAAGGACGGTCAAAGTTCACCAGAATGCACCATTTCTCCCTGTATTTCAGAAAAAGTTCCCAAACCATACCCCGGAGCGGCAGCTTCACTCCCTCACAAAAATAAACGTTTTGGCCTTGTGATATTAAAAACATCCCAAATGAAAGGAAATGCGCATCCTTGTTGGTTTTCCATGAATGGTACCTGTCTGTTTACATTAAAAAAAAAAATTCACCTGTTTTTTTTCATTTGCCATTCTCCGTCCTGACATGATAATCACTCATCATATTTTATTAAAAACAAGACGTTCTTGCACATTCTTAGGTTGATACACTTGTAATGGTCTACTAATGTTTCATCATTACATTAGCAGACTGGTACTCACATATGTTAAGTGTTGACTGTAATTTCTGTCACATTTGAATGTTTTCAATGTTGATCTTAATAACAGTGCTAGTTTTTGGGAATTACATTATGAGCTGATTTCTATTCAAAAGTGTCGTGCAGAAAGTTCAATACCAAAGGTTTTAACAGCATGTCACATTTTATTCTGACAATCCTCACTTGCATTAATTTAGGGACATGTTAATTTCATGATTTACAGTATTTATTAATCTTAGTAATAGTGGAAACACTCCTTTATATTTGTTATTAAAAATGTGTAATTATAATCATGGAATTTTGAAATTAATTCCATGTAGGCACCCTCATTCTTTGGACATACCAGTTTTGAACATTAACATTAAATCGTGAAATATGAAGAAGTTTATTTTCTAATAAAAAAAATGCATGAAGTTCAGTGACAATAAATATAAAAATGTATTGTCAAATGTGTTAGACAAATTGTTTGGCATGTTAGTGAGTTTTACGAGTAAAAAGCAGACAAACATTTGATAAGTGTTTTTCATTTTTAAGTCTTTTGCACTGGCAGTTGTTAATCTGTGTATCTTGTCTTTTAATCATTTCTAGAAAAGAAGTCTGTTATATTGTTAAGTAAGTTATTGAAGTCATTACTAAGGTGTAGTATACTGTCTTGGAAGAAATATATTATATTAGCTTAAATGTGTGTTGCTCCAGTTGACTTTTCTATTTTATTAATTGTTTAAGGAATATAATTAACAAGAGACGTACATGCATTTATGATACAAAGTCAAATCTCAACTCATGATTATATTTTGCTAATTTTGTTAATGAATGTGATTAGATTAATATATATTGGTCTATTTTTGTGAAAATGTCCATCTTTAATGTGTCTTCAAAGTGGATTGTGGCACTTAAAAAAAAAATTTGTTGTGATTTTTACTTGCAAGTTCTGCTTTAGTAATTTGTTATGTCACTATAACTTAACATTACTGGTGATTGATAATGGGTTTTTGTTTTGGGGAGACGTGGGGCTTTATGGTTATAAAAAAAAAATCATTTTATACATTTCACATTTAAACTGTTGAATATATAATTAATTTTAACCACATTGTTGAAAAAATCATTTATTAGTCATTTCAAATTTTACATTAAATCAGTTAGCATTTTGTTATTACATTTAATAATGACCTAGGTGGGTTTTTATAATCAGTTTTTAATTATTTTTTCTTAATCATGATTGTACATTTATCTCAGTTTTGTAATTATACACAAGCAGACTGGTACAGTCTTATTTTATTTATTTTTAACACTGCTTACCTGAAAGGCAAATCTTATTTTATTTGTTATGACAAAAATGAAATATCCACCATCAACATTGAATTTTAGTGTTGAAATTTTGTAAAACTTTTATGTTTGTTGTTAGGGCGAGCTTGTTTTGCCAGTGTCTAGTAATTCCATCCTTAACAGTAATGAGCCAGTAGCAACAAGTAACGTGGCAGATAGATGTTGGTAAACAGGCCAGGTTTCTTAAACGGGGATAATGTGGCTTTTTTCTTTCTAAATCAAGTACTCCCAGTACCCTGTAAACGGTTTCTTTATAGGCATTTTTATTGGTCTTCCTTTCAAGTAGAATTTTATTTTTGTTATATTTTACATTGATACATCATCATGCCCACTTTTATTGCTGCTCTGTGCTTGAATTTTTGCTGATAGTAATTTTTTTTCTGCTTTTTAAACCAGAACTGTTGAAAGATGTTTTTGTGTAGTATTAAAACTGTCGACATTGTTTCTGCATAATTTTGGTCCCAATTCAGATGTTTATGATTTATGTATATTTGTTGTGATTACACCATGAATGTAGTAGGTTTGTTAGCAAATGTAAATTTTTCAGTTTGTACTGGATGACCATTAATTGTTCATAAGCGGATTCATTAGATCACTGTAGTCTAGATATCATCTCTAGCTTCAGGGGTGTTCAGATACTTTATGGCCAACATTATTTACAGAGTAAAAACAGCAGAAAAGAATGATTATAAGTGGAGCACGTGCCCCTAGTGTTACTCGTTTATCTACCCCAAGGAATAACTATGCCACTTTGTTGTAAAATAGCAGCTTTAAAAAAAATGTTCATAATTTTGTTCTTTGTCAATTTTAGCAGTTTTGTTTGTTGATAAAAAATAATTTTAACTGAATAATGTTCAACACCAATTTACTAATAAAAATAAATGCAAATGTTTTTGTTTCTTGTCTGTTTGGAGGTATTGTATTCCATTCCAGTGTCGTGTGAACTAGAATTTAATTTTAATAAATGGGCTTCATATCAGTAGTTATCTTCCTAAGTCTCATATTTAAGAAATCTATTGATACATGTTGAGTATATTCAGCAGTGGATTTTGTGTATGCCCATATTTTACTAATTGTCATAAAGATAATGCAGTTCGAGCAATGCTGTGGTCGTGGCTCATGCAGATCATAAATTATTCGGGAAATTTGCCAAGTCCTGCTTTATTTACCGAAACCTATTATGATAACCATATTTACTGTCGAGAGGTTTACTGTCTGTGTTCACAATGGCTCTATGAAGGCAAGATGTTTTTACTTTTGTTTCAAACCTAAATGAAAATCTTATTTCTATTCATTAGATACACATGATGTGGCTGGCTTTGAGTAACATTTGTTTCATTAAATGGGCATTTGAGTACATAGCGATTCAAATATTAGTACATGAATATACATTCACAAAAGTTACATTATTCATGCTCGTCAGCAAATATTTTTTCTAATGTGATCAGTTGGATAAATTTAAATAACAGAATTTTATTTTTATTCAATTTTGGTCACAATGCAATTCATAATTGGAAAGGTTAGGCTCATGATTTGTGTCATAGGATTTGATACAATATTATTAATGCAATTTATGAGTGGAGACTTCCAAGTTTGTCTATACATCCATCAAAGTTTCTGAACATAACTTTTCGTAATATTATATTTATTTGACATAAAGGCTGTATTTATAAGTTGTGAGTGCTTCTGGTTGAAAAGTGCATATAAATATGTACACTACATTTAAAAGATTCTGAAAACAATAGATAACGTTTGAGCTCTATTTCAGTTCTATTTTTGATTATTAATTAAGTTGACATGCCAAACTTCATCACTAGATACTGTCATCGGTGTGCAGTGGCAGATCTAGGTGTCTACCCCTTTTAAATTTTGTGATTTAAAATGATTTTTTAGCTTTAAATAATCCGAGGAATTGGCATACTAGTATTATTGGGGCCCTCTTAAATGGATTTTCTGGATGAGACTTAATTGCTTCCCTTAAATTCCATTGTCATTTGTTTTCAGTAACTAATGTGCAGTGTCAGTACCCATTCTTTTATTAAGGCAATATTATGAACTGTATACAGATATAAAATATTGAATACAAACAAAATTATGTTTTACCATTGTTTCAGAAGAAATATAATTTTATTATTAATATTTGTTTTAGAATTGGTGCTTCAAATTTGTTGCCAGGAATTAGAATGTTTTAAATTTAGATTTCCTTTTATATGTAATATACTAAATTATATTGAAATTTGTTTCCATAACATAACATTTCCCCAAGAGAATTAGATGACCATCCTGAACATTATTTTTGTTTTAATTACATATTTTTATTTTGCTGATAAATACTCAAAGAAGAAACTTTATACTTTATTCAAGTACAAAATACATCTAGATGATAGGAATAAGAAGAACGTGACATATTTTGAGGACAATACAGCTGCAGATACCTGAATATCATGCAGTCCCCTAAATGAAGTCTTGCACATTTTCTAATAACATGGTAAATTTGTGATATTTTATTGCTTCATATTTTAATGAAAAAGTGAAATTATTTATTTTTTTATTAACTGATATATTTTAAATATGTTTCATTCCCGTTTACATGAAATGTATTCATTGAGATTCAAATCTGGTGAGTAAGGCAGAAAAAGCAAGGTATTTTCTCTGTTCTAATCAAGATACATAGTAAATAAGAGTACTTGTGATGGCTATAGTGTTTATTTGTTCACTGGTACTGGTATTTTTAATATGCATACATCATCTTTCTAAACAAGCAAAATTACATCTTATAACTGCATAGTTCAGATTTTACATGACAACCTTTTATCAGCTGATCGTGTGATATCTGAACAAAACAAAAAAAATATTAGTGAAAGTTTAGTGAGGGGAAATGCTAATATTTTCCAGTATGTTCCTTTCAAAGGGCAAAATAAAAACTATTACTTTTCAAAATGTCTGTTTCGTTTTTTGTTTCAGTATAGCTCATGTTTTAAAGTTTCCTCATAACTATGAGAGCATTCTGCACCGCTATCATTTTGCTTAAGATGATTTGATTGGTACTAGCTTGCATTTTCATTATTTCCACAATGCAAGTATAGTTTGCTTTTGTATATATATATTATCATATATATGAAATCATTGTGCATTATGCGGCTTGGTAGTTTAATTTTTAAAAATGTTTTATGTATTCCATTGTTTAGTAAAATAAAATGTAACCTGTACATATACAATGCAGTTATGATGTGACTACTTATTCAAGTATAGCCTGGTGATTTTATCCAAGTATCAACCATTAGACTGTACAGTATTCAGTGAATTGTTTTACAATTTAATTACTAGTTTCACGTTGGCATTTTATAATAGTTGTTTATAATTGTCACTCAACAATTTTATCAGTATTTCATTATATTAGAAATGCAGTTAAGTGAGAAAAAGAAACTGATGACATGTCTTATCTTCAGAGCAGTTTCAAGCAGTTCCCACTTTTTTAAAAACAGTTCTTGTCAAATAATGTTAAATATTCATTATTGTTATTTGGATGTTCTCATTAATAAGATGTTTTATATTGTAATTAGTGGGGTTTTTTTTTAATTCATATGAAATAATCATAATACCTACCAGTACTAATACATTTATAATGACATTTATCTTTTTTTTCATTGTTTTGCGTAACATCGATGTATCACCTTAGAGAACTGTTAAAATTGCAGTATCAGCATTTAAAATATTTCCCAATACAAAATTTCAATAGGTACACTTACAAGAACCAGTGTGTCCTTTTCAAAAGGTTTTTTTTTAATGTTTTTTAAGAGTTCCATAATACATTTAACACAACTTCCTAGGCAGCATTATTGAATGGCATCAAACTTGGTCACTTGGACCTATATTTTTGGATGACTAATTTTGTATCAGCAATGTTTAGCAATTTCGCCATTAATTGGGAAAACATTGTGTAAATGCATTTTATAATGATAAAAGAGGAATTTTATTTTTGGAGTTATAGGTATGAAACAGCAACTTTTTTTTATTTTATTAAAGTAAATTTATGTAACAAATTCTTCTTTTTATGGGTGTATTATGGTTAACATTTTATAAGCAAATCCCTCCATTTTATTGCATTTTAATTCCATCCCAATTTTTTTTTTTTAAATTGAAAATTTTAAAATGTCATGTAATGTCTGGATGCTGAATCCAATGCCAAATAAACTGAATTTCTGCAGAATCCAGACTAAGGTTTTAATTACAGGGTGCTGGATTTTGAAACAAGTGTGAGAGTTTACATATCAGACCAGTCTTGAACTTAAGTGAATGCATTCAATTTTGGGTATTAATTCCATCAGAAAATAGCTGATTTTAAAAAATAAATATTTTTCTGCAGTCTGTTGTAACTGCTATCATCACTTGTTCATTGACTATGTAATCTCAGTCAAGTTTTGCTACCTCTTCATAATTGCTACCGTAATACTGATGTTGATAGGCTATAAATGATTGAAATAACAGCAAAATACCTGCTTTCTAGACAAAAATTCTTGACATTGTAATTAGATTATGAAGCTAAAGTATATAATCTATCTCTGTATTAGCGTTCAGTGTTATGACTACAATGGTCACTGTATTTGTTCATAGGTTTTAATAAATTTGTGTTCATGAATTTGTGTTTGTTGAACATTACATATACACACATTCAAGTCTTCTACACTGCATATATATATATATATACCACTTCATTTTAAATAAAAATGTCAAAATCTTAATCTGGATTGATGTTTTTGGTCCAAAGTATCTTAAACCCCAGTCACACATACAAAGCAACTGCGATGCAATCTCTTGGCAACCAAAAAAATTTGATAATCGCAAAGATGTTTCAGAGGATGCAGAAACGCTTCACCGAGGTCACGTCAAGGTTTCAGAGCAGTCGCAAAACCCAATCCGATTTAATCGGTCGCAGCCAGTCTTTTGAACATGCACAAAAGACTGGAAACAACCAATTTGGTCACTCAGAGGTCCTACTAGTCTTAGAGGTTTCTGAGTGGTCTCATTTTAATCGCAGATAGATTTCCACTGCAGCAATCAGTTTTGTCTAAACAAGGGTGTTCACTGTGCAATCTTGTCATGACCTATCTCTAATCGATCAGCTGGTTGTCGATCGGTTGCAATGTGGTTTCTGAGGGTGCACCGATCATTTGCCATCGGGTTTGCAACATGTCTGAAAAGGATCCTTTTTATAATTATGTGCATTATGTTTTGATTGGTGATCGATCAACAACTAGTCACCGACCAGTCCCTGTTCAGTTGCAACCAGTCACCGAAGATTCACTGATTAGTCACAGATTGATTTCAACTAGTTGCAAGCACATCGCCATATCTGTGGTTAGGCTATCGGACTCGCAGCTGTTAGGTGCTGGGGTAAAATCTGTTGAGTCATCTCTTGTTATCGGCTCCAACACAGAGCGAGAGTTCCGTAAGACTCAGAGGGTAGGCATATACTACTTGCACAATCCAGTGTTTGTTTATCAAAGGCTGTGGGATAGAAAATATAAAAGATCACTTGCTGCTTATCAGTATTAGTGTGGCGGCATTAGGTTTTGTCTCTTCCACTAACACTAACCTCTGTCTTAAACCTTAATTTGAATTAAGCATGGAAATAAGTGCAACCAACCAGAAAAAAAAACCAAAATGTGCCATTTTAAAATTTTAATCACATAGGACTTGAAAATAAGTCTATGTACTATACTCTATGGGCATCTACAAATAAAACGGCAATGACTGTTCTATATACCACATCCTTTATCACTGATAATAGAAATGAAAATGTCTTTTTCCAGTTATGTTTGTAATTTCATCGCTATGCACTGTTATGTTTGTGTAACAGCTATTGTTTCTATATTTATAGTTATTCCAGTACAAATGTCACATGTCAAGTAATCTTTACACTTAAGAAGAGAGAACCTAAGTGCACTTAATACATAAATTTAAAATCTCTGTCTTTATATGGAATTTTACCAGCACGATACAGCTTTTCCTTTTCAGCCTGAAAACAAATATATAAAGGAAAATTAAAAACAAAATTCGGTGAATATACATGTACGTGTATTTTAACATGTCAAGGGACATAATTCAGCAATGTTACATACAAGATCTGAGTTAAATATGATACCAACAAATAAGTTTACTGAAGTTTAAAAAATCTAATTTAGGAAGTATTGCATGCTAATCCATTATATAATGTCTATTACTACTACTGTCATTAATGCAGTGGATTCATAGTATTTGTGCATATACAAAGAGATAATGTATTACAAATAATATTGAAAATACATAAAATTAGGATAAAATGTGGGCATTTCCTTGCTCATAATTTTATCTCTAGTTAGTGACTTACACTGCAGTATATGAAAAAAACTCACCCTTTGTGATATTGTTTTGTAGGACAAGAAACAAACAGGTATCACTACAAAAAGAATGCCAGACCACACCGTTTTTGGTGATGCCTTGAAGTGATCGTAATGTGTTGCTCTCATAGACATGAACCTTTGGACAGCTGGATCAAACTAAAAGGAAAATAAAAAGTTCAGCAAAAGTCTGCACAATTAAATATGAGAGAAACTGATAATAAAATGAATACTGTACCAAAAAACCCCACCTAAAACAGATAATAATGAAGTTTGTACAATAAAAGTACTGAGGTTAAAACAATACAAAAATCTAGTATTGGTCACTACAAAAAAGGTGGCAGACAGATTATATAACCATACCAGTGTTTTGTACTTTAAGTTAAGGTTTAACTGTTTTAGTATCCTTGAGTAATCAGTTTCCGGTCTATTAAGGGGGAAAAGTTTCTGCGCAATTGTAATAGCACGATCAATGTAAGAGAGTAATATTTTACCTTGGTTATGTTATTTGTTATTATTAAAATCAACCAACAAATCTTTCAAATCTTATCTGTTTATATATTTAAAAAAAAGAAATCCCTGGTAGGATGTTGACATTTTAGGAATTTGTCTCCGGAGCCAGTCTATTTGTAGAAAGAGTTAAAAGTCTAGCTGTCGTATCATAAAACATGTCACATGACTTTCTAAACTTAAGGCAGAAGACACAATGTCACATTTGTGAGCTCTGCCAGTGACAATTGCTGCTTATTTTGGTATGTATTGATGTTGCACATCATTTAGTGAATCTACAATGTCAGATGAGTGTTGTGCAGGCAATAATCTAGCCAACGAAATGGGGCTTTTTTTGGCCAAGAGTTCGCTCAAGTCGCAGACTTGTTAACAGTAGTGAGAAGTCGAAGTCACTGTAATATTTTGCTCGAAGTAAAGTGAAAAACAAATCCCAATAACTAACGTCTGACAGTGACACCAATTTTTATGCCAACCAAAAAAAATGCTAACCTTTACACATAATCAAGTAACAAATCTTGCATGACGCGTGTTTATTGTCCCCTGTCAATGATCGGCTATTTCTGGTAACGCAGAATAGACCGTGTCAAGCTTTGTCCGGTTACGTAATATGAACAAGAATTCCAGTTACTTTGCAAGAGATGCACTTAAAAGTGTGTCACCTGTTGATTCAGTGCTAGTGTTCAAAGCTGTTGGAGACTGGTCTGCATGCACGCTTTTAATAAGGCTAAAATACGGACGCTGCAATGAGGTCAACTAATTAATTTTCAATAGTTTCTAAGACAGTGGTTTTGATTGGTTAATTGCTACTCTTATAGATATTTTGGAAACCAGATGTTTTTTCTGGAAATAATTACTGGCATCTACAAAGATTACACGGTTTCGATTCACTTCGTTTCTTGTCAGTAGTAAATATTTTCAATGGCATATCTATTCAAGTAATATGGTTGATGATTCATTTTATTGTATTAGTAAATATTAATTAAAAATAATTGTCTGGTGATTGTGGAAAACATAACAAAAACATATTTTAGATTCACATCATTCTGTGTGCAAAAAAGGGAGACAATTCAAAAATAGAGATAACTGATACTATAGATAGGGCTTAGAGGTTTCCCCATCAAATAATTTAAACAAAAAATGAACAAAACAAAAATGATTATTAAAACAATGTTTTATAGTTAATTGTTTTTGGTTAAATTTAAATATAAAAATACATTTTTACTATCTTGTGAAAAAGGTCATAAGCCTACATCACAATTTTTTTTAATAAAAAATAAATACATTTTGGTTTTGTGGCATCCCAGATTAGTGCCTGTTGTGTATCACTCAACCATTTAAAAAGTTAATTTTTATAAGTATTTTTCTAATTTTGTCTTCTGAAAGTGAAGATTTGTATTTTTGTAACATAATTATTTCGATGTCAAGGTTCACTTGTGTGCAGATTCGTTGTAAACAAACCTAACAAAAATATACCAACTCCAGATTTAGGCCAGAAACTGATTATATGTCACTATCATGACTATGTGATACATGCATATTGAAATTTTGTTGCAAACAAGCTTTTACTTTAAAGTATATTAATTTCACTGTTTTACTTTGGAAAATAAATGTGGATGAATCGTCTGTACTTAATCATAATCATAATAATGGTAAATGGATGAAATATATATTAATATACGTACTTAATCAAGTTAATGAATGAAATGTACATATTTGATGGATGGAATGGAAGAGGTTTCAAGTTTAAAGAGCGAAACGACCCATCACCCTAAAATGACGTTAATGTTATTACCCAAGATAATTCCAACAGCTAAAAATACACATACTTTTCAATTTGCAGCAAGGGAACTTCTATGTTTGTCTAAAAAGTATGCTCGGAAATAGGTAACAAGATGATATACTTTTACAAGGTCACGACTTACAATATAACCACCATCAGCAGCCCCCCTATAAGGATTGGTAACTTTCTTTTGCCACTCCGCTTTTAATGTAGATCGCATTTGCGCACGTTCCTGGATGGCTTTTATTTCTTGAGGTTTAACATCAAACATTTTCCATGGATCCCAAGAACCTTTCTGCCCCGACACGGCCATTGCTATTGATGCACCGGTGTTGAGAACCTTTTCGCTAGTATAAACTAAAAGCATCAATAGTGTATCAGTTTATTTCGACTATTACTTCAAACTATTTTGCGCTCTTCAATTAGGAAACCAGTGAAAGAAGAAAACCGCGAACCATGTTTAGATTACGCTTCTCATTAAAAAAAAAGTTCTCACGGTTTAACAAATTTGAGCGGTACCAGTGAATAAGAAATGGGAAAAGATTGTTTTTTAAAAGTCGATATATTGCGTTTTTTTAATTGACATTAAACGAGAAGAACTATTTTAAGTCTAGCTGGCGTAGGTATTGCAAATAAAGAATTGTTTGAGCATTTATGATCTTAATTCATTGCCAAAAAAGCTCTGTTGTCTTGAGTTGTTAAATATTTTTGTCTGTAAAGTTGCATTTTGTTTCATATTTTATATTTATGTTTTATAATTTGTAAATTTAATAGTTGATTTTAAAAAAGTAATAAAGGTTTTAGTGTTATTGGGATAGAGAATGTAATCTATGCAATTGGCGTTAAGTGCATAGTAATTCACTAATTGGAAGTAATTAATTAGTTCCAGTCTGTAGATAAACTATAGTCTGTTTGCGCAACTTGGAACATTGTTTTTGACGAATAAAAAACAAAATATATAACTTACTTCATTAATGTTGATATTTTTCAAAATAAAAAAAATGTCCTATTTTTTGTGTAGGTTGGTTTCTCCATTGGTTCTACAATGTTTAAACGGCAGTCAAAAGTATTTTTTTTACAATTCGAGCCGGCGTTAATTTGACTGCCATTTTGCAGACGTCTGACAAATCCATATAGATTGGGGATGTTAGGTAATTATTTGTATAATGTATTTTTATGGAACGCAGTTATTATTTTAT
>JAULBS010024152.1:0-24779 GCA_032355785.1 Symmetromphalus regularis
ATAATAAAGAATAGATAATAGAAAACGAGAAGGAAACAATATAAGTTGTAGATGCATCACGAAGGATAAGTAGCTTTTTATATACCCTTTGTGGGTATATATATATATATAAAAAAAACATAAAAAACCATTTACACCGAGAGATGCTTCTACAACGAATTTATCTTGACGAAATGTTAAACTATATAGATGATTAATCAAAAACACAAGAGAATAACGTTTAATAATTTGTTAACGGATCGTACCACGCGGACGAGAAAGAAGTCAATGTGCCTTTGTGTATAACAATGTATCTGTGTGTATAACAACGTATCTATGTGTATAACAATGTGCCTGTGTAAATAACAATGTACCTGTGTGTGTATAACAATGTACCTGTGTGTGTATAACAATGTACCTGTGTGTTTATAACAATGTACCTGTGTGTGTATAACAATGCACCTGTGTGTATAACAATGCACCTGTGTGTGTATAACAATGTGCATGTGTGTATATAACAATGTACCTGTGTGTATATAACAATGTATCTGTGTGTGTATAACAATGTGCCTGTGTGTGTATAACAATGTGCATGTGTGTGTATAACAATATACCTGTGTGTGTATAACAATGCACCTGTGTGTATAACAATGTACCTGTGTGTGTATAACAATGTATCTTCATGTCGATCTTCTGATGAAATCCCTTCCCGCAGTACGTGCATATGAACGGCTTGTAGTTGGTGTGAGTGCGCATGTGCGTGTGCAGGTTCGAGGCTCGGTTGAAAGCCTTGGAGCACGTGACACACACGTACGGCTTGACTGTGGTGTGGGTGAGGCGATGACGCGTCAGATTGCCCGGCTGTCTAAAGGCTCTGTCACACACCTCGCATTTGAATGGTTTGTCTCCAGTATGAATACGCTGTAAATAAAAACGTCAAAATTGTAAAACTATCAAATTTAAATATATATAAATTAAAAAATATATTTTTTTGTTCAATTTAGGCACAACGGTAGTTTGTACACACTTACACTGATAATTTATAATTATCACAGGAGAATAAAAATTAGGAGAACTCCAATACGAATTTATAATTGCCAAAATTGTAAGGTATATTATCTGGGGGAAGTGGTTATATGATAATAGTGAATTAATTGTGCAAGTTTTATCACAACACTTGGTGGCACCTGTGGGACTGAAGTCCAGTTTGGTGCAATTTATTTAATTACTAGTATGTATTATTATGTGCACAGGTGAAAAGCAAACAGTATCTTCCCTGACGAAGTGTACCATTTGGAATAAAGGTTTTTCAATAATCTTCTGTCAGTGTGTATGTAACGTAGGTTTAGCAGAAATTTTATATTTCTACAAAAATATTTTCCAACCGTCGGCAGCTTAGGCGGCTACCTTGTTGGCCTATCAGTCCTAGATCCCATGATCATGGGCGTAAATCGATTGGGGGGGGGGGGGGGGCGGGGGCCAAAATAGTAAGCACAACATACAACAGTAGTTCTTACCAGATCTGGTAATAAAAAGTGCGTATCATGAAAGATTTAGTATGGAAACAAATATGACTTTGAGACAAACTGTTCGTACGTGCTTACTGTGCGACAATGTAGCTGCGCCAATGACAGTTCTATTCATTTATTTCAGATTCTGTAATATTATGTTAGTATAAACCAGGGGCGTGTGCAGGAATTTGGGATACGGGGGGGGGGGCTCAGCTCATCCTGTTAATAATATATGTAATTAGGATTCGTTTTAAAACTTGAAATGGTCTAATAATATAATGCGAGAAAGTATTATTGTTAGCAGCAATTAGATTATTGGAAGCTTAGACATTTTAATGGTATATATTGGACTTTGTATGGACAAATGTAATTATTATTATATATATTAAAAAATATTTAAGGATGGTTTTGTAGATAAGATTTTTTTTAACCAGAATTTTATGGGGAACTCAAGCCTGTTGAACCCACTTCTGTACACGCCCATGATGAATGCCACAATGCTGAGCTGATAAGCTACACAAGAAGCAAGGGAAACTAGATATGATATTTGTTCTTAAGCATTTAATTAGTGAGGAATTTTCAAAATAATGCCACAATGCTGTGCTGACATACTATACAACTATGACTATGAGTGAAAGGAGGGAACCTAAATGTGATTTTCATTCTTAAGACATCATTGTGACAAGCAGTTACACTATAGTAGTGGAATGACGGAATATGGCAACTATGAAAAGCTGGTTACATACCTCAGCATTATAAAACTTGGTCTTGACATCAAGTGGTTTTAGTACCTATAAATGACAACAACATATGATCTGATCATTATTAAGTAACAGATGTATTTGAATAATATAAATAAAGTCTATATTATGGTCAGGATTGAAACCTGGCCTCTGCTTATAAAACATTTAGGCCCAATTTCTAAATGACGGTTCAACCTTTATCCACAGTTTACCATATTCTTTTAACATGTCTAACATCATGACAATGTCACACAAATAATATGACATTAAAAACAGTTTTTTGTTTGTTTAAACACACCACTAGAGTCTAGAGCACACTGATTTATTAAACATCTACTTCTGGATATCAAACATTTGGTAATTTTGGCACAATATCATCAGAAGAAAACCTGTATATTTTTCCATTAGCAGCAAGAGATCTTTTATTAGCACTTTCACATAGACAGACAGCACATACCATGGCTCTTAATATACCAGTCATGAGGCACTGGTGGGTACAGGAATAAACTTTCATAGAATGAGTCCAACAAAGCAGTTCGATCCTGTGACCAAAGTACTTCTGATGAACGTTTTATTGACTGACCTAGGCCCCACCCCAGGATGACATTAATTCCAGATTATATCTTAAGCCTAGAGTACAGACTAAAGTTTTATAAGCATGGAGCCTGAAGTATTTAAATTTAAGAAGGTCTATCATGTTATCCTTGTTTCTGATTTCATCCATCAGACACTCAAATGGTAATGTTTCCACCTGTAAACCGGTCGGTTGTCTGATTGTTCCTTCTCAGTGGACCCATTTGCAGTTTATGCTATTTTCCATTCCTGCCAGTGGTCCACAACTGGTTCATCAAAGGCTGTGGTATGTGCTGTCCTGTCTGTGGGACGGTGCATATAAAAGACTCGTTGCTTATCCGAAAGTGTAGCCTGTGGCGGCAGCGGGTTTCTTCTAAATACATATGTCAGAAAAAACATATGATTGACGTCCAATAACCGATGATAAAATATAAACCAAAGTGTTCTAGAGGCGTCGTTAAAAAAACAAAACTTTACTTGATCATACAGCCTTTGCAATTCTTGTCCAACTAGTGGTGAGATCCTCGAAGAAACCAACAGTTCATTTTCTGTCGTAATCACACGGGGTAATTATTAGGCACAATACAACTGTTGAAATCCTGATGACATGCACGCCCGCACCGCCTCACTCAGAAAGTAACATGGTAAATACATGATATTTCTTTCCTTCATATCTTCAAGAAAACGACTAAAATTGTTTTAAGTTTGTTATGAGTGGTGATTGTGTATATACTTCGTTTCCATTCATCTCAAATTTATTCAATAGGATTCAAATCAGACGAATATGCTGAGGAGTGTTAGCTTCTGTAACGTTCTAGGTGAGATACGCAGTAAATAATCGAGTAATTGTGAATCTATTGTGTTTATATATTTGTTTCTTTAGGATGCGAGGTATTCCCCAAGTAACAATAAAACAGTGTGTTACTTCAACAACATAACTCTTGGTATCGAACATCCCAAAATCCGCATAACGCTGGATTTTCGTTGAATGTGGCATTTTCAAATGTTACGTTATTTTGTTAAAATATGTTTATGTTTTTATAAATACATTATCAATATACAGGAGTAAAACCATAGCTTATAACCACGTGAACCAAACGGGAAAAAGAAGAAGATATGTTTGAAATAATAGGGAGAAATGCTAATATATTTTCTAATAAATTCCTTGAAACGGTAAACTAAAAAATATTAGTATTCAAAATGTCTCGTTTTTTCTAAATTTTGTTTTTGTTTCAGTATATGTTGTAACGAGTTTCATATTTTCCGTATATACAATCCTTTACGCAAAACAGAACATAAACATTAATTATAACATATGACTAAAAATACGATTAACATAGGCCAGTCCCAAAAATTTATGAAACAACACGTGCTAAAACATAAAAAGCAAACATATAAAAGTTTTATGACTAAAACATATTGAACAGAGTTATATTCGAGCCCTAAGTAACAAGTATTCATCATATAATTATTATGTTGATGCTGTTCCTGAGCCACGCTAAAAACACATATATTTGATTCAGTAAAAGTTATACACTAAGTAATAGTCATTACAAAGATCAAAGTTATATTGATACTTCTTAAAAAATTATATTAAAGCCTAGTGTACCCGACTCCGAGGTGATATAGGCATGTAACTACTTCTAAAGAATTTATATTCAAAGCTGGAGTGCCCGACACCTTATAAAATGGTTTCAAGGAGTATAACATACAAAGATGCCCAGCTCGCGTACTTATCACAAGTATAAAGTCATAGAAAAACCATACAATTCATTTCAAAGAACGTACGTCACTTCTAACGTGGAAAGTGGCAACGCATTGTAAATAACAATAGGACTCGATCACCTTAATAAGTTTTGCGTGTAGTAAGAAAATAAACGCAGCTCTAGGACATGTAATTCTTCTTGTACACGGGCTGTGGGGTTTGTAATTAATAATTTCAATGAATAGGCGGTGTTATATTTCCAGAATCAATCGGGTTTTTCATAACAGGTAAGTCGCGGTGCGTTGGGCCGTAAGTTAAGAGTTTCATATGCCTCGTTGCTTAGCGAGAACTGTATGGGTAAAAATGGCGATCTGACATGCTATGTAATCTGAAACATGGACGTGCACTCTGTGTGCATACCCGTACCTGGTAAATACTCGTGTCTACAGAGTCATTATTTAGACTGGAGTGTGTACTTACAGCGACATTTCTTCTTAAAGTTTATCGGCGACTGATTGCGATTGTTTAAGGACATGTTTGAAAATTGAGGTAAGCGGATAACATTGATTACAAATGACGTAGGTCTACACGATAAATGTGATACACATTGATGTTGGGTGGGTTAGTAATGATAAAATGTTATAGGTTAGGTAAAGTAGTCGTACATGATACAATGCAGTATACATGGTACATGATACAATGCAGTATACATGGTACATGATACAGTGTAGTATACATTGGTATTGGGTGTGTATGATAGTCGTACATGATACAATGCAGTATACATGGTACATGATACAATGTGGTATACATTGTTATTGGATGGGTATGATACATGAAGTAAAGGTTATTGATTGGGTATGGTGACTGAATTTTATATTGTATTATTTTATTGAAATATATAAAATTAAATTTGTTATATAATTTAATTTTTTGTTTTGTTTTATAAATTGTTAATTCAAGTGATTATGCACAAACGTTTAGGTCCATTATTTATTAATACTTATTGAAGAAATTATTAATTAAATGCATTATAAAACACAAAGTGTATTCTGGCGTGACCCAGATCTGCTTCGTCATATTGTGAGAAGAAAAAAACCACACTCTCTTAAAACCAAATAATGGTCTTTGAAAATTTAATTAGTACAAAAGTACAGAATTTTAAAACAAGATAATAAAGAAATTCAGTATTTTTGAAAATATTTTACAAGTAACTAACTCTTTAAATGTCAAGGATCTATGCAGATTTTGGATAAAGTGACAGTTTTCATAGAAACGTACAATAAAAAGTTAATACAATTTTTATATTATTATTATTATTATTGTTGGAACATCATATTTTAAAAGTGTGATTATATTTGTGTGTTTTAATACCAAACAGTTTTAAATTATTGGATATCTTATATCATACCTTTAATTAAAATGATCAGATTCAACGACAATATTATGCATGGAATGACACGTACATGCACAATTTGAAGAAAGGGTGCAGTTTATTTTCTTTTTAAAAAATCTCCCATTGTCGACATGCATCATTTTAAAAAGTGAACATAATACAGTTTTAAAAATAGCTGTTTCTATGGGGAAATGCGTACAAATCTTTCCTATCACTTTATTTGATAATAAATTATATATTGTGTAGTATCTCAAAAGAAACGGTTTCATTTTACACACACCATTCCTTCATATATCTTATAAAGGCTTATACTTACTTCATAAGGGGTCATTATTTTGACAATTGTACAAAACGTACTCTTTTTCAGGACCACCTTCCCCCCCCCCCCCCAAAGCATCAAACTGAAATGGAATTTTTTTATTTCAAAATAGTATTATCGTCATTTTTTAAATTATTTTGAAAAGCATACATGTCCCTTTAACACCTGCCCCCCCCTCCCGCCCCCTAGTACGTTTTGTACGCTTGTGAAAAAGATGAAAAAAAGGATGACACCTAATGATTAATGATACTTTAAATGTTCAATATGTTTAAACTATTTTATTAACATTCTTTGATATTATGATTGTTTAATGCTAGTCTAATATCTCTTCAAATAAACTTAGTGCTTATCTTAATTGTTTTATAATATCGTCTGTCTAATTTAATATTTTCTTGTAATAATAAACAATATTTACTGATGTCTATTGTTTGTTTAATTAATAATTTTATAATTCCAAAACAGTGGTAGTCCTCATAAAAGCGTGAAAAGATAACACAGTATGAGAAATTCATATTAAAGGGTGTGGCTGTATTGGGATTATTATTTTTATTACTTGAAGATATTAACTTATTCGACAGCCGATATAACATAAGTCTAACGCCAAGCACTGAGCATTTATCACGAAATCCTAGTTCAGTCCCTTAGTATGATCATGACCTTGAGCTCAGAAATACTGGACCATTTTTACAAGGTCAAAAAGGACCAGTGTGAAAACAAAATCGTGCAAAATTCCAATCAAGTTTTAACAATATTTATTTTCATAACAAGTTGACTCGCAAACACGCAATCCCCATCTTTAAAATTGTACTGTTAAATTTAATAACAAGACGTGTCAATTATAAGCATGACTTCTTTTTCACTCGGTCAAGGTGTTCAGCATTGTTCAACCTTCAATCAACCAATTTCAAGCGCTGAAGTAAATAAATAACAGGATATCACTGACAGGAAACCCGACACAATTAATAACGTGTATGACATGCCATAAAAGTAAAGGTACATAGAAGCCAAGAGTTTTGTAAACAAACCGTGCGATAAATGTCATACCGAGCATTTACAGATTTACGAAATGCATACAAGCGATGTTATGCTTAGCAGCGCAAGAAAATAGCGGCGAATGTCGGCATTACCGCCGTAAATACCATCGTACAATTATTATTGTAGTTGTTATTTTGTTTAACGACACCACTAAAGCACATTGATATAGTAATCATCGGCTATTGGATGTCAATATATAATGCAGTATATCCAATTTCTTACACGCTCTACCAACTGAACTCGATCCCACCCTCTAGTAACAGACTGACTTATTTGAACTCCTACTATCACGGAATCTCAGTATATAGCCTTTTCTCATTTAAGATAGACAATAATATAAATTAATCTATTCAGGTGTAATGTATGGGTGAAATAATCTCAGCTAAACGTAATCTATAAATGGCTTTGAAAAGCGATTTTTTGCGATATTTTTTGGCTTGTGTTGGGGTGTCGTTAGACATTATTCTTTCATTGTTATATAATGCTTGAGCGCGCCTGCAAAATACGCCTATGGTGTGAGCTATTATAACTTTTAAGATAACCCACATATTTTTCAACGTTGCCCATACATATTATAAACAATATAACAGACAATAACTTACGAGTTATGAGGAATTACAAATTATCCGTCCTATATAAAATGAGTGTTGTCAGTTGTGAGCTTTGGCAAAATAATAGATAATACACAATTCTTAGTGTCGAGTATGTTATTGTATGTATTGCCTATTGTCTGATG
Organism: Symmetromphalus regularis; assembly: GCA_032355785.1. NCBI lineage: Eukaryota > Metazoa > Mollusca > Gastropoda > Neomphalida > Neomphalidae > Symmetromphalus > Symmetromphalus regularis. Next base: position 7,998 of record JAULBS010024152.1, read on the forward strand.
TAACTAATTAAAAAAAAAATCTAAGTTTACAGATACTGCTAAAAATAATTATTTTATTTTCAAATTCATACAGTTATATATAGAATCTAAAATGAGCATAAGTTAAGTTCAAACTGTGAAACTTTTATTTTTCATAAATTAAAATATACTAAATGCACCAAAATTTAATTATAGTTTCCAGGGAATGTTAGATTTCACGTTTGTTCTTAATGGCATGATTTAATAAAACACGAAGGGTGGATTTTGCTTCTTAACTCTTAAATCGTATTTAGTCACCTTTTAATTTGTAATTAACACATTTTTTTTTTCTGTTTTAGATTACAATATTATATGTGTTGAAGATGTTACTTCATCCTGCACCGGTTGATCCAACACAGCATGCAAACCGAGGCATGCGAAAACGTTTTGGTGGAAAGGAAAACAAAATGACGACAGCCGAAAAAAACAAAATGAAGAATAACCCTTTAGAATACTGCAGCAGAAATCTTCTTGAAAACAATATATGTGTTAAGTTAAGGAAACCGGTTTTGAAAAAGATACCTAAAAGTGCATCCTCCAGACATGAAATCAGTAGGGAATCAAACGATGTTTTTCATTTAACAAAATGTCCTATTCAGACCCCAAATGATGATCTGGAATTGAAAGAAAAACCTCACAAAAACACCAAAAGACACAAAAGCGCTGAATTGAGTAAAGCCGATAGCGCAGAGTCACGTGAACGTTTGATCAGCTGGGCAGCAGATGCCGAAGCCTATCTACCTCAGATCAGCAAGTCTCAAGACAAACATGGAGCTTACGCTGCTAAAGATATGCTGAGCAAGAGCACAGAGGATAGCTTTCCTAAGCTAGATGCTCTTGGTTTCAAATGGATAGCTTCCAGTAGTGTAAAGATGATGAAGCTTAACGGAGTCTTTCAACCGGTGAACAAATACGAAAAACTGCGTAAAAATCTAACATGTTCCGAGATTCCTTTATCTAAACCTATTCTTGAATATGAAACCATCATCTTGCCAGTTAAGGAAAAACCAATGCAAAAACAAAGCAATTGGTGTGCAACTGCTGACTCTAAGCTTAAAGGAGACGTGCGTGTTTCATGGAGCAGCAATGTCAGGCCTCAAGAATACCCTTCTGAGAAATGTCCAACCACAACAGCTCAAAGCAGACGTACACAATTATCATCTGCTCGTTCTTTCAGTGATAAATCAATTTCTCTTTGTTCCTCTTTCAAAAAGCCTGCGTACAACCCAGGGAAGAGTAAGGTAGGCACTGTTGGGGTTAAATGGGCAATTCCTCGCAAGGAACACAGACAGTTTGCCTACAGCGCTCCTCTTTCACGTTGCACTACCAAGGATTTGCTTCCTGTGACAACAGGTATGGACAGAGAAGGAACGTCTCTAGAGAAAACGAGAGGCAAAGTGATTGCTTCTTCTTATTCACACGATACACATGACTATTGGATGGAGACATTAAAATCCATTAAAAGTACTTCATATCTGATTGAGTCTAATCTTAAAGGATTTATGGTTGATATGAATACAACACGTGACATCTGTGTTCCAGGTTTTGATTCCCTGTATGTAATGGCAGGGGACACATCTCCTTCTTTATAACTTATGAAGTATATTTGGTGAATATATTAAAAGCAATTAAAAGTCATTTGTATGAAGAATCTGAGGTTAATAACTCTTGAGATCTGCGATAGACGTTTCATTTCTCTGTATGTCATGGCAGCAAACACATTTCCTTCATTATGATTTCACGAAGATATTGGAGAGAAATGTTAAAACCAGTTTTAAATGTTCTTAGAGTCAGCTCTTAGAGGCTGTTATTAATGACCATTGACTGTTGTTATCCAGGTTTTGATTCCCTTCTATGTCATAGCAGGGGACACACTTCCTCATTACAACATGCATATTGGGCAGATCTGTCAAATCAATTAAAAGTCCTTTGAATGAGATACTTTTATGTTATTAAGAAGATCTATGGTTGGTAACTAGACATGCATGACTCAGGTTTCGACTATCTGTTATGACTGGGCCATCTCACTTATAATAGTTATATTAATCACACATATTGAAGGAGAAGATAAAATCAATTAAATGTCCTGTGTATGGTTTTATGTCTTGATGATCTATGTTCTATGATTGATCCCTCTAGAGTCGAGGCTAGATGATCTATGATTGATGCCTCTAGAGTCGAGTCTAGATGATCTATGATTGATGCCTCTAGAGTCGAGTTTAGATGATCTATGATTGATGCCTCTAGAGTCAAGTCTAGATGATCTATGATTGATGCCTCTAGAGTTGAGTCTAGGTGATCTATGATTGATGCCTAGAGGCGAGTCAAGCTCTGTGATTGATGCCTCTAGAGTCGAGTCCCGATGAACTGTGGTTGATGCCTCTAGAGTCGAGTCCAGATGATCTGTGGTTGATGCTCCTAGAGTCATGTCCAGATGATCTGTGGTTGATGCCTCTAGAGTTGCGTCTAGGTGATCTATGGTTGATGCCTCTAGAGTCGTCTAGATGATCTGTGGTTGATGCCTTTAGAGTTGAGACTATATGATCTATGATTGATGCCTCTAGAGTCGAGTCTAGATGATCTATGGTTGATGCCTCTAGAGTCGAGTCCAGATGATCTGTGGTTGATGCCTCTAGAGTTGTCCAGATGATCAATGGTTGATGCCTCTAGAGTCGAGTCCAGATGATCTGTGGTTGATGCCTCTAGAGGAGTTCACATGAACAGTGGTTGATGCCTCTAGAATCATCTAGATTATCTGTGGTTGATGCCTTTTGAGTCGATTTCAGATAATCTATGGTTGATGCGTCTGTATGTCTGTTATCTAGGTGTTGACTCTTTATCAATGAATGAGACACATTTTCATCATTGTAATTGTTGTTTCTTTTATTTAAAGGTGCACTATCACTGTTATAAGTGACATTTTTTAAAACATATATTTTACATATATTTGTGATAAACAACTGCATATTAATTGATCCCCACACATATAATTATCAGCATAATTAATTCCAGATTATCAGAAGACGGTGGTTCAAAACTAATCGGATGCTGGCTTGTGCTTTACTATGCATCAAAATTTGTAAATGTTTGACAATGTGCTCTGTGGTTCTGTTAAACAAAATAATTAATTCAGGCCATACATTTATATATGAACACAAATATTAGGTGAACTGTCATCAATTCTTGTAGGATTTACTTTCAAGTATTTTCCTATATTGGTATTCTTCCAGTTAACTGCTTTAACTGATAATAATTTGTTGTGTGCATGTAACTGGGAGATTCTGGTTTAAATAGAATATATTTCAACACAATTTGCTTTGGAGGACTGCCAACTATTACAGTCCAACTGTGATTTTGCCCCTTTAAGATGTGGAACATCAGCTCATCTTTAGAAAAAACTTATTAGGTGTACCATCATTGTTTTGTGATTCACGGGTGCAGGTCATCATTGTTTTATTTGTACATCAGTTAACCTCATTATGCAGGGATTATGGAGAGATATGGCATAAAATAACGTAAGTTTTGTTTTTCAGATTTAAAAAATCTAGATATCTGAATAAATCATAATGCGTGTTACTTGATATTCATTTGTATCCATTTTTTTTCTATTAAATATGACTAAATGTACACGTTTTGAATTTTTATTTATATTTTAGCTATTATGAAAATTTAAGCAAGATTGTTTGGGAAAAAAATGCAACTGATAACCCAAGACAGTTATAAAATAAAGGCTTGTAAAAATTAATTCTTAAAATAGAAAGATGAGATTTTTCAGTGTAATATTTATTAGTAAATAAAATATTTGTTTCCCATACATTTGTTTGCTCAGATACTAGGCTATGCCAGATTTGAGAAAAGTGACTTGACATCAGGCACACTAAAATAACAGATAGGCATCCACTTTTGATGTTTATAAGGATTATAGGTTTAACATTTCTGGATTAGAAATAGAGGTATGTCAGCTTTTAATCCAGTGGTATAATCTTCTTTCTTCATGCTGCAGATAACGTCATTGTCACTACGGGGACCAAGTCTTTAAGAAACACTTGTTTTAAGGAAATTATAACACAAACCATAATTATGAAAGTACATTACTTTATAAATCTATAAAAAAGTTTGTACTCGAGTAACAATAACAAAAGTGATCTAACATTTCTCACATGTTCATAGACATTCTGCAAGCAAGCCAATAAGGAATTCTCTATCACAATCAATTAAAGGCTGTTTTACAAATAATTACATTGGAAAGGTGGCAGTTCTTTTTTTTAATTCATACATCTTGAGGTTGTAGGGATAATGGTATTACTACAAACACTAGATCAGAAAACTTGTACTATATATAGCATGTTTGGAACACATGGTCCAATTCTGTTATCAGCATTAACAGGTTATGCATGATTTGAGTGTGAAAAATTACCATTGTAACAAATATGGGTAGTGTGGATATGTAAAGAATATCTACCTACCCACCATTTGATTATTTATGAAACAACCCTATCATTGTAGTGGAATTATGTTTAACAAGATAATCACTAGTTCTTCTTTCAACACAATATGACCTTGACTATCACATACCCATATTATGTTTAACAAGATAATCACTAGTTCTTCTTTCAACACAATATGACCTTGACTATCACATACCCTAATTATGTTTAACAAGATTATCACTAGTTCTTCTTTCAACACAATATGACCTTGACTATTACATACTGTAATTATGTTTAACAAGATAATCACTAGCTGTTCTTTCAACACAATATGACCTTTGACTTGTCTCATAATTATTCAAGATAATCACTAGCTGTTCTTTCAACACAATATGACCTCGAGTATCACATAATTATGTTTGTACAAGATAATCACTAGCTGTTCTTTCAACACAATATGACCTTGACTATCAGATAATTATGTTTGTACAAGATAATCTCTAGCTGTTCTTTCAACACAATATGACCTTGACTATCACATAATTATGTTTGTACAAGATAATCACTAGCTGTTCTTTCAACACAATATGACATTTGACCATCAGATAATTATGTTAGAACAAGATAATAATTGCTGTTCTTTCAATGCAATATGACCTAGACTTGTCACATAATTATATTCATTTGATTATGTGCTGTAAAGCAACTAATTATTAAACAAGAAGCTATACTAGGATATTATAGATGGAATGCATGTTCTTATATTTGAAAAACAGAAAATATCATGCCATTTGTGGATCACTAATTATAACTTTTATTTTTGTTTTTATTTTATTGCTGTAAAATAGCCATAATCATGTTAATGACACAGGTAATAAAATTAATACTATACCAAGATGATTTAATATCAAATTATCTAGAACAATAAAATTAGAGAGAAAATATTTCAGATAAAAATCATTAATTGTTTGTATAGAACATTGGTCTTTATCTCAACCACAATGAATGACATCCAAAAGTACCTTGGCCATTACGAATACCTTCTTTTAAATTCTGAACTCATTAAGAAGAATATTTAATTTAATAAATAATAGCAATAAATAAATGAAATATATAACAATGATTTGTACTGTCATGATGAATAGCAAGCAAGCAAGTATGTAAAATTTAATGTTTGGAAAATGTCTTTCCGATGAATGATTTACAATTTTATGTGTGCATTATGAGTTTTACGCCAGTTATTATTTCCGATAAACATTCCTACCGTGCTCACATTTTTGCACAACAAATTTTATATACCCACAAAAATTACCCCCCCCCCCCCACTTTGAAAAACTGTCCATTACTGTATTTTTCACATAATCTAACTTTGGATCATCTATCCAGTATTAAAAATCAGCAAAATATCTTTGTCCAAAATTCATGCACTTCCCCTGATATTACATGTAAAACATGGCAAAATGAATATGCACTATCCCACAGACAGGATAGTACATATACTATTATTTTGATATACAAGTCATGAACCACAAGCTGGAACAATAAATTAACCACTGGAACCACTTAAAGGGATTGATCTAATGACCCTTGTTTTTTTGAGTATATAATAATGTAAAATCTTACACTGACCCATAAATATTTAGACTAAAATGTCATGGCTTGAAATTAATATAGGAAAGCCAGTCCCTGCCAGTCATTTTAAGTCACTGGCCCACTAAAATTGGCAAAAACTCCAGAGAAAACCTTCTACATATGTAAACTTATTGTGGACTAGTTAGAAAATATTCCAATTTTATACTCTGTATTATAGCATGTCACATAATTGTCAGATGCATCTACTCTGAAATACTGTTTGTTGAAAACATAAGAAAAGCTACACAGTAGACTGGCCCAACTCCTGGTCATGAGATAGAATCAGTTCTTCTCGCCTCTTCTTGGTTTGTTTCTGTTTTTCTTCATAAGCTTCAGGTTGTATAAATACGAGGCCTCGTCTTGAGTAAGTATTTCTAGAGTTGTAACTCCATGTCACTGAAAAAAAAAGTAAAAGAAGTGATACCTTTAGTTGTTGGAAATTGAGTCCAGGATAATAATATACAATTGTATATTATAAATGTATCTGATATAAAAAAAATGTATTGCTTATCAAGGGGAATAACTCCAGACTGATCATTTTGTACCAGATATTTAAGGTCAAACAAAAAAGTTGGCTCATCTGCAGTGTCGGCAAATACACGGCAATATATGGTACCTTGGGGTGTCATTAAACAACCAGTGTTTTCTTTTTCAGTGTAAATGATATACAGTATAACCTCTATTTATCACACCCCAATTTAACACCAACCTCTCGTATCGCCAACTTTCTTCCAAGCACCATTTTTCTTTGTTAATTCCCTCTATTTAGCGCTTTTCTCACTATCCTCTATCCACCAAACATATTTTTGAACAAAACGCATTTTATATGTTACAGTCACCTCGATTGTATTGCCAACACTTCAATTAGCTGTAATCAAGCAGCTCAACAGGATTATATAGGCCTTCATTAAGCTCATCAGGAGCTGTTACTTTTGTTATTATCTAATGATTGACAACACCACTGTGTTAGTTAGTTGTCATTGCAGTAATTCTGCAGTTCAAAGAATTAGCGGTACAAGACAAAAGGCCGCTCTGATGATCATGTGACATTAATCTTTGAAGGCGCATCCTTGGCACCCTCACTTTAACGCCAACTCGATATAATGCCAAAATCACATTGGTTTGACAGTAGGTGGTAAATCGAGGTTATACTGTATATATGTATATTATATATTATTAAGATATATATATTATATAGCATTTGCATTTACTGACATTTTGGTTCGGAGTCGTTTCTCACTCTGCATGTTCCATGACGAGTCATTATGGTTGTGTAGGAATCGGGGTTAGCACTGCATGCCCTCTGTCGGTGAGAGTACGTACTACTGCAGTAGTGGGGTAAGTATGCAGGTACTGAGTGATAAGACTGAGTCGTGGGAGGCCTCTGTCCTGAACTGGAGGGTGAGCCACTTATCCGACTGGGTGAGTCACCTATCCGACTGGGAGAGTCACCTATCCGAGTGGGAGAGTCACCTCGTTTGCTGTGTCCTCGGCTACTACCTAAAGAAGAAAAAATAACACACTTTAAAAAAAAAATCTTCTCTAACTTGACCCAAAATTCAGTTTCTACACATATCCAGGTGAAAGAACTTACCCATAGGAAAAGTTGTTTAGAAAACACTATAATATTACTGTAAATAAAAAAATAAATATAAACATTTCCTTCTTATGTCAACTTTTCTCAAAGAAAGCACCCTTCTATAAAAAATACAACAACAAAAAACACCCAAAATTGCATGTGTGACAAACGGATTTGGGGCTTGTTACAACCTCACTCAATAAATATTACAACATTTATTACATTATGTAAAACTGACTCAGTCTTTATAGGTTTTTTCCTTACCAGACTTTCAGATATTTTAAAAAAGGTTCATAACCCAAAACAACCCAAAAACAGTCATGGACTAATTAAAAAAGAATTACTATGATGTTGCATCTGGATTGTCTTGTTCTGTCCCCAGTCATAAGTATCACATGTTTCTGTTTTCTATTTACTTTTCAACAGACCTACATGTATATTGTACATACTATCAGAGAATCTATACATTCACTTTTTATCACCCTACTCCTATCAGATTGCCTGACAGATAATGTAAACAAACTTGGATAATTGGTATTTGGGATTATCTATCAATGTACAGTACTATGAGTTATATTAACAAAACAACATGATTATCCTAAAAATTCGTAACATGACTCAGCCTTTTAAGATATTTTGCATACATAACTTTTATGCTTTACCTCTGGAAGCCTGTTGTCGTGAGTAAAAAGGTCTGTATGCTTTTAACAATCTCTGATGTAACTCTTCAGCCTTCTGTTTGTGCCACTCATTGTACTTCTGATGCCTCTGTTCCTGTCTGCCAATAAAAAATACATGCCACCATTAATGTTGTTTTAAAACATTTATATCAGGTACATACATGTAACACAATCAATTTAAAATATGATCACAAACAAACATAGGATAATAATAATCTAGGATGGATGCCCAGTTTTAAGCTATAGCTACAAGAGCTGGAACTCTCGCACACACAGCATCCAGTCAAGATGAGTCTTAGCCCAATTTTCTTCAGATACAGTTTGAAACAACTCATTATAAGGACTAATTTGAAATTTTTGTTTGATCATTTAAATCTTAATTTCTATTATGATGCAGAGACAACTATACAGTGAATAAATAGAGGATATTAAATGACTTGCTATTTATTATCAAATTATTTCACAAGGGATAAATTTGATAATAAATGGTAATGAGTTATATATTCTATTTATTACCCCATACAATTTTGATCATTCTATTCTTCATACTTTCTAATTGCACATCAATTTAGAGAAATGCTATCATTTAACATTATAGATAATGTTACATTGTACTACTTCTAATTTTAGTGATGTCATTTGCACTTTTACAAAATGATATGTGACTGTTTTTTAATGACATCACTAGAACATATTGATTTATTAATCATCGACTATTGGATGTTAAAATTTTTGAACCAGCTTGATAGTCCAATGTTCTACCACTGGACCACTGAGGCTCTTTTACAAAATTATAATGATGTCATATTTAATACAGGCAAGCTTATTGGTCATAATGGCCAGAGAGACCCAATGAAATGCCTTGTTAAATCAATGTATAATATTTCTCAATGAGAAAATATGAAAAATATTTCCCAGTTATGAGTGCCTGTTGAGGTAGCAATAAAAACTAATTACCTTTTTTCTTTTTTCTCCTGTGGAGTCATCATGTTTGACTTGTCATTCTTGTCACTGTTTAAAGTTCCCTGCAGTCTGTCATTGGTCGATTTGGCCTTCTCCAGCGTGTCGCTCACTCGATTGTTCAGACTGTTAAACAGATTCTCCGTACGTGCCACAATCTTCTCCATCTGTTTGTCATAGTCATTCTTTTTAGAATTATCTTTTCCCTAACAAACAAAAGTATTGATAAAAAATGTGTTAAGAAAATATCTTAAAACATTTATTTTGAATATAATGAATAAAGACAATTTACTATAACAATTTCATTTTTAGTAAATTTATATATTGCCCTCCAAATCATCAGATCTGAACCCATTTGAACAACTTTTGTATGAGCAAAATCACAAGTGACAGTCATTCAACACTTCAACACAGGACAACCCGCAATAGCCAATATGTTTGGTTTTTGTGCTTGAGATGGAGGGGGTCATTAAAATACATCAGCTATGAACACAGAACAAGTTTTTTTCCATCACTAAAAATCTATCTATTCATTTCATTTTAAAGAGGGGAGCGGGATGTAGCTCAAATGGTAGTGTGTATGCCTGTGAACCGGTCGGTCGTCGGATCGATCCTTCTCAGTGGACCCATATGCAGTTTGGGCTATTTTCCATTCCAACCAGTGGTCCACAACTGGTTTATCAAAGGCTGTGGTATGTGCTGTCCTGTCTATGGGACGGTGCATATAAAAGACCCCTTGCTGCTTATCACAAAGAGTAGCCAATGTGGCAGCAGCGGGTTTCCTCTAAATACATGTCATATTGACCATATGATTGACGTCCAATAGCCGTTAATAAGATTAAAAATCAATGTGCTCTAGAGGCGTCGTTAAATAAAACAAACTTAACTTTACTTTCATTTTAAAGAGTATATTTTTTATCCATAAAGAAATAAGACACAATCTTCTTATATACCCATATATTTTTGTTTTGCTAAAATTAAGCCTTGTTTACCTCAAAGCTGTCTATACTGCTCATGTCTTGTGAATCTTGATCTGTATTCTTGTGACACTCATTCTGAAAGGAAAATATCAACATCACCATTACCAACAAAATGAAAACTAGTAAATCTAAAAGATTAGTTTTTCAAGTGTTATAATGGTAAACTGCTCATAAATCAGACACCATTGGTACTTAGAGTCACAGTTATTGTCTGTTTATTAATGTCATGCACACAACCACACACATACATGCACCTCTCTCTCTCTCTATCTCTCTATCTCTCTCTCTATCTCTCTCTCTCTCTCTCTCTCACGCCCCCCTCTCTCTCTCTCTCTCTTTCTCTCTCTCTTTCTCTCTATCTATCACAATGAGATTTGATCCCAATACCTACCAGCCATGAGTGTGAGAGGATAACCACTACACCATTGAAGTCAGTACCATATAATAAAAAATAAATACCCTAACATTGCACTTAAGTATAAAACAAATAGAGGATATTAAACGAGTTGCCATTTATTATCAAATTTATGTCCTGAGTGAAATAATTTTCCTTTGTCACTTACTAAAACTTATTAAATTTGATAATAAATAGTAATGAGTTTGATATTCTATTTATTACACCAGACAATTTTATGTTATACTTTTTTCTAGTTACAGTGAACTCATTTGCACTTTCACAAAATTATAATGACATATTAAGTACAGTTAAGCTTAATGGTCATAATGGCCAGAGTGACCCAATCTAATGCCTCAGTGAGAAAATATGAAAACTATTTCCCAGTTATGAGTGCTCACTGGGATAATAAATATATCCATGATCACACACCAACACAATAAGCCATGATGTCTGTGCTAAAGCAAAGGTAAAGATTAGAAAGCATAGTTAACACTTTTAAGCTCAACATTCACCAACTTCATACTCACCGACTACATTTCAACTACAAAACTTTCCTCACATCTTTAGAATCGAGCATATCCCTATACCGAAATACATGCAAATAAGATCAGTTGAAATGCAAGATTTGAAATGAAATTAGGACAGAAAATTCAAAGACACGCTCACACACAATGGCTGACAATGGTGTCTGAGGTTCTTGCAGAGATCAAGCAACAAAGATCAGAGGATAAGTTACATGTAATCTCCCAGCTGATTGGAACAACCAGTATTGTTAGACAAGTGTCCACCAATTGATATTATCAATTATTAGCTAGGCTACCCGGATATGACTACTACTGTTTGTCAATGGCTTGTTCTTATCAATGCTGGGTTATTGCAAGAGGTGTTTGAGTAGACAGGCTTAAACTACCAGGGAAGTAGGGTATTAACATTTTGACATTATAAATACTAAAAAAAAAATTGGTTTGTTTTGTTTAATGACACCTCTAGAGCACATTGATTTATTAATCATCGGTTACTGGATTTCAAACATTTGGTAATATTGACATGTGGGCTGATTTCTCATTGACAGTTCAACCTCGATTCTTAGTTTAAACTGTGTCCACACATATTAAAAAAATGCTTTGAACTGTAGATCATGGCTTAACTGTCAACTAGAAACTGGGCCTTAGTTACGTGTAGGCCAGCCTCTAATTGGTTTTGAACTACAGTCTTCAGCTTGTAAGTCCCATGTCCTACAACTGGATCACAGAGGCTCACTTTTATAAATAACCAACCCCACAATTTTTTGTTTATCTAATTCAAGGATGATAAATTAGCCTACATACTTTAAAACATTTTATGATTAAGCATTTGACAGAGAAGCTACATGTATGTCTAGTGGAATACAGAATGTATTATAGTAATAAAATGCAATTTTTTCAAATCCCTATACTAGCTCTATTAAACAATTTTTGGGATTGTTACATTTACTGGAACTAGTGCATAGTTATGATGATGCAATTAGCCAGAAATTAAATAGAAGTTTTGACTTCAAATGCATGTTCAGAAACAAATATTTTCTAACTATATATACTTGTATGGCATTGTAATGTTATAAGTGTTTTAAGCCATCATCTCAAATGCTAATAGGTTTATAAACACGGGCCTTATGTATTGGTAAAAATCTTTATTTCATGCTTATAAGACAATTTCATTAAATACAATTTGAAAAAGAGTCTGTCAAGAAATTATATTAAGAAAATTAATATTGAAGAGGTTGAGAAAAATAATTAGCATATGAAAAATTAAAATTACAAATGAAAGGGATTTGGATCCCCTAGACCCCTCAGTTTTATGCAGTGATTTATTTTATAATGTTTTAAATGTAAACATTTTTTGATCCCCACTTACTGGTTTGTTTTGTGGAGTGGTGGGGGGGGGGAGGGGCATTCAACAACCAACAAATAAATGAGGATCCATGTTTGAATTATTTATGAATATTTATCTTGTAAACTCTTCAGAGTTAATGACTATGAGTTCAACTACCAAGTTAAATGGGAATCGATCAAGATTTCCTTCAGAGATTGGGCCACAACAATTCTCAACACATGAATGGACAGCTAATTTAACTCAAGTGTTCATATGGTATGTCCCACTCAAAGACGCTGGGGGCTAGGGCTTTGTTCTTTGTTGTTTGTTAAGTATGTCATGCTATACTATAAACAAATAGGTAGGCATTGACAGAACTATTTTGCATGGACATTGGCTTCACTAATAGATTGCATTGTATGGTAGTTAATAATAGCAAAATGCTGTATTCAAATATACCCAACAAAAAATGTTTAACAAATTTGTAAAAACTTGCTCCCAGATGAACTCACTGGTAGAATATTCATTTAAACCTAGTAAATTAAAATTATATTTGAAATATTATTTATGAACAAAATGAGAACCTCCCATGTCAATGGTATAATATAAAATACTGCATTAATTAAAAATTATTTTTGCTAAACTTTTTTGTTGTGTATACATGTAGACAAAATTATTTTAACTTCAACTTGATGACATCAGTTCAAAGAAAACAAAAAGTGAGGTTTAACAATAATGGAAAATCATCCCACTCTGTTTGTGACACATGGTTTACAGAAGAAATATTCTATTGTCGCAAAGGCTACTCTTTCCGAATAGCAGCAAGGGATCTTTTATATTCAACTTCCTATAGACAGAAAGGTATATACCACAGCTTTTGTTACAATACATGAAGTTATGGATCACTGGCTGGAATTAAAAATAACCAAATGGGTCAACTGAAGAGCACTGATCTGATAACTCATCGCACCAGATGGGCACACAAAACATTACCGAGTAAGACTAGCCACAGTATGTATCAATGAAAGGTTTTCTCTCTTAGTTTTATGATGACCAGCCAAATTGTGCAGTAATTAAGCTGTTGGACTTGCAGCTGGTAAGTAATGGTATCAAATCTCACTTGAAGCTTGGGATTTTTAATCTTGATACTGGCTCGGTTTCAGAGAGTGCTCTGTAATGCTCAGTTGGTAGAAATACATCACTTGCACCAACCAGTCATAACTGGTTTATCAAAGGCCATGGTGTGTGCTGTCCTGTCTGTGGGAAAGACCATATTAAAAATCCCTTGCTGTTAATTTGAAAAACTAGTCTAATTGTGGTAGCAGTTTCCTCTAAAAGATCACTGTCACAAAACACCATATGTTTGAGATCTAACAGCTGCTGAATAAACAAATGTGCTGGGGTGTCATTAAACAAACAATCCTTTCCTTTCTTTCATTTTTATATGAACATTGTCCGATGTCCTGGTCATGGACAGGCAGTGCAGGCAATGAAATGGACAGGCAGTGCAGGCAATGAAATGGACAGGCAGTGAAGGCAATGAAATGGACAGGCAGTGCAGGCAATGAAATGGACAGGCAGTGCAGGCAATGAAATGCAAATACAGAAATAAGTACTTAGTTGAAAATAATCATAAAGATAAGTTAGACATCTAGAACCAGTTTCTCCTGCCTGGGATATCATTGGGTTATGGAACCCTACAGACTATCTCTGATTTACCCCATAAGCTATTTGCACTGGGTATTCCTCATGCTTGGATTTCAATAACCCTGGGCTAATATCAGGTTACAATAGAACTGCTCAATATAAACCAAGCATGCAAAAAACCTTGAATCTATGGGTGTTGGTCAATATTTTCAGATTGTTTAGTAACCCAAGGTTAACTCTGGTTTCAGCATAATCTAGTGTTAGCTAACCCAGAGATGAAAAATTGACTGTAAGGTTTGTGTATTCCTACCTCAGATTCAGAGTTGATTCTGTCACTATGAGCGGTACAATGGGACTGATCTGAAAAAAAAAGAAACATAAATCATGTGTCATTATAATACAGATTACAGTCAAACTTTGTTCTCTAAATACAAGGTATGATAGGTTAATGGATTGATATTATTCAGTACATGTAAATCAGTTTAAGCTATTTCTTATTTCAGCTAGTGGTTCATCACTGGTGTGACCAATGCCATGGTATGTGCTGCCCTGTCTGTGGGAAAATGCAAATGAAAGATCCCATGCTACTATGTAGCTGGAAAGAATATGAGTTACAAATACTGTATGTCTGATGCCTAATAATTGCTGAATAAACAATGTGCTGGATTCAGTCAAACAATCTTTTCTTTGTTTACTTGAATTAGCTCATTCAGTACAGTGTTCACCTGAAGTGCCTTGGTCATAGGATCAAAACCCCTCAGAGGACTCATTCTAAAAAGTAAAGTAAAGTTTGTTTTATATAACGACGCCTCTAGAGCACATTGATTTTTATTTCATCATCGGCTATTTGACATCAATGATATGGTCATTCTGACATATTTTTAGAGGAAACCTGCTACTGCCACATAGGCTACTCCTTTTGATAAGCCGCAAGGGGTCTTTTAAATGCTCAGTCAACAGACAGGACAGCACATACCACAGCCTTTGATAAACCAGTTGTGGACCACTGGTTGGAACGAAAAATAGCCCAAACTTCAAATGGTTCCACTGAGAAGGATCGATCCAATGACCGACTGGTTCACAGGCTGACATGCTACCGTTTGAGCTACATCCCACTCCTGGACTCATTATCTGATTGGGTTTATTCCCATCCCAACCAGAACCCCATGACAGGTATATCAAAGGCCATTGTATGTAATGTCCTGTCTGAGGGAAAATGTATATAAAACATCACTTGCTGATTATGGAAAATGTAGTGGGTTTCCTCTGAAGACTATGTGTAAAAATTACAAAATGTTTGATATCCAAATACCAGTGATTAATAAATCAATGTGCTCAAACCTTTTGTAGACTATATACAAACCTTTAGTAGACTATACAAACCTTTTGTAGACTAAACAAACCTTTTGTAGACTATACAAACCTTTTGTAGACTAAATAAAACTTTTATAGACTATACAAACCTTTTGTAGACTATACAAACCTTTTGTAGACTAAATAAACCTTTTGTAGACTATACAAGCCTTTTGTAGACTAAACAAACCTTTTCTGGACTATACAAATCTTTTGTAGACTAAACAAAGTGTGTATCTTCTCTATGGCGCTGTATATAATATAATATTGTAAGGGTTGCTATTGATCCTATAATACGTTTTTTACCTTATATATGTTGACATTATATAAAAATATGTATTTTGGCACTGAACCAAAATTCTCTGAATAAACTTATCAGATTTACATGCGATGATACAGTCAAACCTGCCTTAACCAGCCACCCATGAACTAAAGAAAAGTTACCACTTAAAACAGGTGATTGCTTATTACAGGTTTCATTTTTAAGTTTCATTTTTCAGACTGTTTGTGTATTTTAATGCTATTTTTTACAAAGAAAAACAGTGAATCTTTTTTATGACCTTTATTGTTGGATCTAAATACTGTAAATCTTGCCATTTTGTGAGTTTATTTTAATTGTAATAAAGATGATTTGTTCATGTACTCCTATTAGTTTAGATATATCACACTGTACTAAGTGAAAAGAAAGGTTTGGTTGTTAATGATATCCCAGCACATTGTTTTTTTTTCAGCACCTATTAGGTGTTAGACATGTGGTCATTTGCAACTCCTAGTCTATAGAGGAAACCTGCTACCAGATAGGCTATTCTTTCCAATTAATATCAAGGGATCGTCTATAGGTGCTTTTCCACAAACAGAAAGAAAATACCACAGACTTTAATAAACTATAGTCTGTTTATGCTACTTGGAACATGGTTTTGACAAATAAAAACCAAAATATATAACTTACATCATTAATGTTGATATTTTTCTAAATAAAAAAAATGTCCTATTTTTTCTCTGGATTGATGTGTCCATTGGTTCTGTATTGTTTAAATGGCAGTAAAAGTATTGTTTTGTCATTTCGAGCCAGCGTTAATTTGACCGGCATTTTGCAGACATTGGACAAATCCATATAGAATGGTGATGTTAGGTTATTATTTGTATAATGTATTTTTATGGTATGTGGTTATTATTTTATGCCATATTTGCACAGATTTATTTATTAAAGCAAAAACGATGAACGAGATATGAATATTACCGGAAATGACCGAGA
>JAULBS010024164.1:0-10583 GCA_032355785.1 Symmetromphalus regularis
AGATGTTCCGAATGTTAAAATGGACAGTTACCTTTCTTTTTAATGCTGCTGTCTGCCAAGTGTTATTAACGATGTGCAATTTTTCTGATTTTTACATACGAGGTAATGAATATTTTTAATTATTATTTAACAAAGTAATGAAAAAAATTGGGACATAAGACTTTTTTGCTATTTCCAAAACTCTAGTCCTTTTTCGCCTAGGTTCATGCAAACTAGAGTAATTGACAAAAATCCATGTTCCAAGTAGCGTAAACAGACTATAGTTACATTGATTGTGCAATTACAACTGAACGTGTGCTGAAGTTTTTCCCCCTTAATAGACTGGAAACTGATTACTCCAGGATAATTAATTAATTAATTAAGAAATTGTGACATGACTAATATGTGGCTATATCATTGTAGGCCTACATATATATACAAATTGTGTTTTGTGAAACCTACTTCATCATCATCCATCAAAGATGTACATAAGATGATTGTAATAAATTATGATTATATTACTACATTCTTTCAGTTTGGTGAAATTAATATCTTTTTGGAGTATGTTTTAGTTTGAAGGACTTTCACAGTCTTTGGAAACCAACTATTTCATATATTATATACATATTGTAATAATAAAGTATATTCAATTAGTGAAACTTATTTTAGAATTTATTATTAACCTTTGTTTTTCACTTGATCACATTGCTGTAGACACAATTTTATATTTGGTCAGTAGGGGGGGGGGGGGGGAATCACCCATGGATTGTATGTCAAGAGGGCTCACACATTGTTTAAGAGTTTATTAATTCCAAAATCGGCAAATATAAAATATTGTGGGGGAAAAAGGGAGTGTGATTTTGAGGCCTCAGTGTTTTGTGAACAACAAAATTTATATACATAAAGAGTTAAAATTGACTGGCATTCTTGCCATTCTATTGGTTCAGCCAGCTATAAAGTCAGCCAATCAAATAAAACTGATTTTCATCTTCATAACAATAGTCATCATCATTTTTTACTCCAGCATTCAGTTTTCTCAAACTGCATATCAGATGGTTAATAAATATTGTTTAAAGCAGTTTTCCTGTTTCCCTCTTCATTTCAAGCTTTCAAGTTTTTATTTAATTTAGACTGTCATTGGCTCAGAATCAAAAGTTAATGAACAAAACAAAACAGAAACAATTATGTTTGCTGTATAGAGACCAAATCTTGTTTACATGTTTTTGTACTTGTTAACTTGATAATTGGCTTTATGGGATCACTACCAGTTTAATTCCATATTCATAAATAATCATTATGATCTAGTGTATGTTTTGCCAAATTTTGTGCTTTATTAAAAAGTGCAAGTTTTTTTTGCTTTATCTACCCAACTAGATTAGTTGGAAGTTAACTAAAAAGTTTATAGATTTATCAGTGAATGTTAAACACTTTTAGGCTTCAAGAAGTGTTCTGCAAATATGTCAATGCACAATACAGAACCAACACCAACTTGAAAGTTGCTATTTCCTGAAATACGTATTGGTATTGACAACATGTTCACTGAAACTGAATGGGAAATGAATCACAGTAAATGCTATTGAGGGTAAGTTTTGCAATTACAATAATACATACATATATACACACATATATATACACATATATATACACATATACACACACATGTACAGTCAAACCTGTCCTAGCGGCCACCTGTAATCAGCGGTCACCTGACTAAGTGGCATGTGTATCTCAACTGATTGTAATACATTTGATGGTGAATTTTAAACTTATTTTTAAGCAAAAAAGGTTTTTAACTTTATTTGTTTTGTTTTATTTTAGTTGAATATAAATGGTTACATATAGATATAGTATAAGGAAGCACTATAGAGTATGTATAAATCAATGGAATGTAGGACATTTCGGCCCAGGACGTTTCAGACTAGGATATTTTGTTTTGGCCTGGCCGTTTTTCAAGGGAGGACGTTTCCGCCATGTCAGGAATAAGCATATGTTTGTTTCTTCTGGAAAACGATCAAACAGAAAAAATATGAAATTCATTGTAATTTAAAAACATTTATTTATTGGCATGATAATTGTTGCAACAAGTGAAATAGTTAAAGCAAAATACTAATATGTATATCAGAACCTAAAAGTGGTCTTAATTTCAGGATGGTGTTAATTCTGAGGTGGTCATAACCTGGGGTTCTGGTGTATATAACAAGTCAAGAAACACATAATCCAGAGTTCTGGTGTATATGACAAATCAAGACATACATAACCCGGAGTTCTGGTGTATATAACAAGTCAAGAAACACATAAGGATATACTTTTATTCTTGATTTATTTGATGATTGATCAAACATAATCAGAGTAGATCATGGTAACTTGCTCAATAGTAAAAATTTGTCTGTTTTAAGAAACCTTTCTTATTTCATAAATATTTTTTTAAACATTTCAGTAAGATAAAAAAAATCCATATGATGTTGTAAAGCCATTACTGATTATATATTTTTTCTTCTTTCTCATAGTGTCATGTACAAATGACCTATGATGTTAATTTGTTTGTGTTTGTTTGTTTTGCTCACACATAAGATTTCTCCTTAAATACATATCAGGTAGAAATTGAAAAAACATTTTTTGGCTGACATGGCTGAAACGTCCTCCCCTGAAAAAGAGCCTGGCCAAAACGTCCAGAGTGTCCTAAACCGAAACGTCAATGGTCAAAATGACTGTGCACCAAATCAATGACCACCATACACAGTGAAAATACATTTTAAAATACTTATAATGTGCAACCTGTAATAAGCAGCAACCTGTCTTAAGCGGTCGCATTTTATTACTCCCTTGGATGGCTGTTTTAAGACAGGTTTGACTGTATATACATGTATTTACATATATGTATATACACATACATATTTACATATTCATTATATATATATATATACAGTCGGACCTAGTTACAACGACCACCTTTGTCCTATGGTAAGTCTGTCGTTATATCGTGTTTGCCCTTGTAACGATTTAGTCACAAGTTATTGCCCCTGTGTCAATCATGGGTTAAACATTCTAGCTGTTATTATTACCGAGGTATCAAAAACAAATAACAGAACATCATATATTGTCTTTAAAATGAAATAAATATAATAAAAGGAAACACATGTAGATAACTCATTTGTTTTTACCATTGTCTATAATATAACTGGCTGATCCCAACAATTTTCATCATTTTAATTTTAACGTGGCATGTTGAACATTATGGGAGACCAAAAAGAACTTTTCTATGAACTATTTAACTATTTTTATTTGTGTCATTTCATTTAGAAATTTAGAATACTTGATATGTGAACATCTGTATTATTATTAATTTTTTTATCATATTTTTTACAAATGATTTTTAACATAGACTGATACATTGCTTACGGTTACAGCAACATTTGTGGGCATTTTCATGGGAAAAGCAGCACAGCTCGTTGATTGGGATACAATTTTAATTAATCTTTGTTAATTATCTCATTACACATCTACTTGCACACCAGACCAGGTTTCTTTATATATATGGTTTTGAATTAAAATTAAGACTAAAAGCAGCCTCAATGTTTATAGACAAACTATAGAATGTCACCTCTTTAATCAAAGTGTCCTTTTACACTCTTGTTTTTGGCACCCAGTGAAACACTTCCTGCAGTATTTCCCATGAAATTGCCCATGGATGTAGTTTTGCAGCAAAATGTACTTAATAGGGTACCTGCATAAATCTTTTTACCAGTTTGTAGCAAGTTACGTCTTTTATTGAAGCCCTTTGGGCAAATGTTCGCACAAGATTTTTATTTTTAATTCACTTTGTTTGGTTTTTGAACATTAATGGTCAGTAATAAAAATACACCAAATTGACGTCATTTCTTAATGTGATGCAGTTTTTTATTTTTTTTTATTTTTATATTGAAACTAGACTGTTCCTGAGTTTTGTATAAAACTAGGATGGTAGGCAGTAAAAAAGGCACAGGTAGAAAAGGTATAGGTAAAAAAGGTACAGGTAAAAAAGGTACACAAAAATGTTTTGATAGGTAAAAAAGGTACTAAAATGTATTTTTTTAAATTGAATAAAATAATAATTATTTATTATTAGGCTACTTTCATTACTTGATCCTTCATTACCCAAGCTTTATCCTCTTTTACTGGAAAAGCAAAACTCGTTTTACTGCTTTCTTTTGCACAAAGAAACGATACCTTTATTAATGTCGGTTATCTTCCTAGGTTTTAAACTCACAAGCACAAAAGAACCAGCATTAATACTATTCACATAATTTTGCTCAAATATTTTATATGATCGTTAAACACACATGTACATAATTGTATACACTGAAGTGACTCACACATTCTATTTTGGCTTATAGTGTGAAAATGCTATTAATTTGTTTGTGAAGGTCTAATTGACCAGGTTCATACTTAATTGTCTATCAGTTAATTGCAATTTAACATGTTTAATGCAAAAATAACATAGAATTAGCTTTGTCATGCTTAGATTAAAACATTAAAGTGTAATGAAATGCAGGGTTTGCAGATAGAATTAGTCCATACAGTCCAATTAGTTTACAATATCTTCAAACAAATTACTGATTACTCAAAGTTAATTAAGGGGAACCATATTATTATAAATAGAGGGAAGGGTCCAATAGTTACCATAACTAGATTGATGTGGATATGGAGTTGATCACAAATAATAAGGGGGCCCAAAAGCTTTGTTATAATGGTTTTACTTACAACATATTTGTTGGATATATTCCAGAGCCTAACATTATTATGACTGATTTCGAGTTAGCCGCATTTAATGCACTAACCACAGCCCTAACTGGAGTAACTGAAATCATGGGATGTTTCTACCACTTGACACAACCAACATGGCATAAGGTCCAGGAACTTGGCCTGGTCAACCACTACAAAGACAACCAGGATTTTTGGCATTTTTGCAGAATGCTGGATGGAATTGCATTTCTTCCACTTGATGATATTGCCGCTGGCATGGCGTATGAATGACAAATTCCCAACCTGAAGCCAATGATCTTGTAGACTCTTTTGATAACATATATGTGTCGGGCACATATCAAAACCTGCATAGACGAAATGGAGCAGTTCGATTGCGACGCATACCCCCTGCTTTCCCTCCACAATTGTGGAATGTGCACGAGGCGACTATCAATGAGGACCCACGAACAAACAAAATCTCTGCTTGGATTATGTTGCTGGTCGCAAGACCATAGAGCAGTTCTTAAGGGGCATTGGACATTGCATTCGCATATCATCATACGACTAGTGGGAACAGACTATCAGTCATGTGTCAGTTCAGACATATTTGACTTAATCAGGATTACATTTCTTTGAAATATATACTTTCTCAAATGTTTCCATTTTGTTCCACTATGAATTAATAAATAAAACAATATTAGTAAACAATTGATTATTGTTTCTATTTGTTATTGCCCATTCACAATAAGCATTATTAAGTAAGTTATCGCCATTGCTGGCACGTCTAAATTAGTAAAAAAAAATATGTTTCTGTAGATGCACTCATCATGATTATCCCCAACCAGCCACTTATAACCAATCATTTTTAATCAATGAAAGTGAAATATATTGGGGACATTTCGACGACATTTCAAAGAAGTGTTGATAGATTAGCCTATGTAGAGAATTCAAATAATCAGAATTTTTTTGTTTAATTAAAAAAATACATGTTATACCTTTTTACCTACATGTATCTATGCCATTTTGTGTACCTTTTATACTTGTACCTTTTTTACTTATACCTTTTTTACCTTTACCTTTTTACCGTACCTTTTTTACCTGTACCTTTTTCACCTAGATTCATGCTCCTGCTACATGCTTTAATCAGGATCATATCTGAGATCATTTTGCTGATTGTTAAATGACTGAAAGAGGGTAAGCTATTAGTTCATAGAATGTATCAGTAAGTAAACTGGAATATTGTCCCTTTAAGATTAAATATACAGTGGACTCTTGTCTAAACCACACTCACTTTGTAATGTCGAAATAGTCCTGTTACTGATAAATGCAATGTCATTTATTATTTACATGTAAGTATACATTTTTATATCTGTATATGTAAGTGCCAGAGAGGAATAAAGTTCTTGTTCAATGATTTACCACTTGCAATGAACAATGACATTAACTTTGAATTTATAAACCAGTTAGGTATCAACACACACACTAATATTAATCTTATTGGTCTAACAGCCTACCTCAATTAGAGTAAACTTCACACAAGTAAGATTATTTTTTGTATTTGATCTTGCAAGGGTGTGCTGATTACTTGGCAATCATTGTTCAACAAATTAAGCAGCCTGATTGATTGATTGATTGATTGATTGTTTAACGACCCCCCCCAGCACAAAAATAAACATTGGCTATTGGGGGTCACACATTGGTTTAATGTAAAAAATAAAAATCAGTGTAAAGTGCTGATTTATATTATTTAATATATACAAATGAAATTAAAAAAATATATATTAAAGAATTAAATACATATCATTATGATCAAAAAATAAAACCCTATAGTAAATAAAGCAATGTTAAATATATAACTATGGTAAAACCAGATTCAATAAAACTATGAATGAAAAACAAATTTATGATAAAAACCAGTTTGCTTTAAAAAATTAATGATGAGAGGCTTTCGTCCACAACTAGCATATGGTGTATATGTTCTTTGATATGAAGAAAGCCTTTGACACTAAGTGGAAGTACTGGATTTTATAAGACCCCCATGGTTTTGGACTTAAAGGTCGATTACCTCATTTTTTCAAACAATTTTAACTGATCAATCCTTTAAAATTCAGCTCGGATCAACTTATTCTGATCTTCTGTATTATTAATCTTCGGGAAATGAATGTACCTCAGGATAACATATTTTCAATCATTTTATTTTCGGTCATTATATGTTGACGATTTTGAGATTTATTACAGATCGTGTAATAATTATGAGTATCAATGAACGTCATTTGCAGCTTTGTTTGACTAAACTTCAGCAGTGGGTAACTGATAATGGCTTTCAATTTTCAAAGACAAAAATGATTTGTATGCACTTTTGCCAGAAAAGAGATTTTCATTTAAATCCTCAACCGAAGTTGGATAATAATCCAATTCTGGATGTGAAGGAAACGAAATTTCTGGTCGTCATTTTTGACACAAAACTTTCTTTTATTCCATATTTAAAACAGGTAAAAATATTTTAAAATTTGTAGGAAATACAGAGTAGTGAAAAGACTGAAAGGTTTTGCTCCATCTGTATAGATAGATATATTGTGAGATCAAAACTTGATTATGGATGCATAGTGCATAGTTCTGCTAGCAAGTCTTACTTGCAGAGTCTCGATCAAATACTCAGCCAGGGACTTGGGTTCTTGAGAGTTTGTGTGTCGATGTTCACGAACATAGTTTTAGGGCTAGATCCTTTTTCTTTAGTATGCTTTTAAACTTAAATCATTACCAAAACATTCTGTTCATGACTTGGTGTTTGAAGAAAATGTGTGAAACAACATTTCTTGGAAATACAATGATTTTTTTTCCATGTTTATACTGATGGATCATGAGTTGGTAATACTGTAACCCCTATTAGTATTTCTATCTGATTGCCTGATTCGGTTTCTATTTTAACAGCACAAATTAAGGAAATACTTTATGCTATGGACAAAATTCAATATTCAGATTCATCAAAATTTGTCATTTTTACAGTCTTACTTTCGTATCTCCAAGCTTTATAAAATATTAAGCTGGAATATCCCTTAATTGGGATAACTTTTTACTTCAAAAAAGAAGATTGCGTTGTGTTGTTTGCCTGGTCATATTGGCATTAGGAACAATGAAAAGGCAGACATAGCTGCCAAGGTTGCTTTGAATTTGCCTTGAGGCAATATAGGTATCCGGTATACCAACTATAAATTGTTGATTAATAAATTTGTCTTAACTGATTAGGTGATTGGAACAATGCGGCAGATAACAAGCTTCTTTTCATACAGCCATTATTGGGAGATTGGCAATCATTCTATATATGGCCAAGAAGGGATGAAGTTGTCTTATGTCGTTCCCTATCCCCAACACATACACACAATTCGTCTTACTTATTTAACTCACATTTTTATTTGGAAGAAGGTCCCCTAATCTCAATAGCAATAGTCTTATTTAATATATTATATTTTAATTATAATTTATCACTCTATTGCATATAGTTTAATGTATTTTTAATACAATATTTATATTGATCATGGTATGACTCCCAATAGCAATTGTGTGTGTGTGCGTGTGTGTGTGTGTGCGTGCGTGCGTGCGTGCGTGTGTGTGTGTGTGTGTTGGGGATAATTATGCATATACTCAATCAATTTGCAGAAATACTGTTTTGAACTAAACACCGTAACATGTTTGTAATTTCGCTTTTTAATATTAAATAGCCAAATACATCCTGCCTTACTGGTAGCAGTAATTGTAAAGTCCTTTTATTTTCACATTATACTGTTATGATTTTTCAGGTTGATGAACCACTTGAAATTCTCAAACTAACTATTGATGCTTCCACTAGTGTCCAGCCTGTCGCACCCAAGGTGCACGTGACTACCATTAAAGATGATGACAGTAAGGTTTGGTTTTAATATCATGGGAACTTGGAATATTTATTTTTAATTGTGTATCATGTTAATTAATCACAATTAAAGATAATGACAGTACATTTTGGTTTTATTATAATGCGAACTAAGATAATTTATTTTAAAATGTTTATTTTGTTACATGTATTTAGTTTATGGACATTTAGGTTATGTTAGTACTCGTAGATGACTCACGATGAGAATGATGCTATGTTGTTTATATACATAAACTTTACAGTAGTTCCATTTGCTGGAATTACCATGAGTAGTGATATTTATATTAGAGATATTCATATCTTAAATGGGTTATTTTCGAGATAGGATTTGAACTAAATTTGATTTTGTTAGAATTATTTTGAGTTTTACATTTATAAAGTGCTTCATTATAATAATATATCAATACTTTTCGTTTCCTATTTGTGAGTGTTGCATGATTGGTAACTTAAGGCCCAGACTACGCACACCGTTTGTGAACACCTTTTTCAGCGATTCACAATTACCCTATTGGACTCTGCATTGTGCAGAAATACTATTTTCATCACGATAACTGTTTATAGCATTTAGATTTAGCAAATAGTGTATATTTAATCTGATTTTATGCATATTTTCAGAATCCAAAATAACCTTTAGTGATGACACATATATTGACGAAGGAAACTGGACTACTATTTTGTTGACACGTGAAAATGTTGAACATAATTCTCCAGCACTTGGATTCAGTTTGTCTATCGGTGGGACGGCTCAACCTAGGGATTATTTATTTGTAAACAGAATAGTCCACTTTGGTACAGGTGTCGCTGAATCCCAGATACAAATATATGTTGTAAAAGATGAGGTACATTTTATAATTTTGTTTTTGTCTGTTTTGCAATAGAACGAAAAATTCCGTATATCTAAAAATTGACGGACAATTCCGTATATCTAAAAATCGTTCATTTACCAAACCTAACAAAAAGTGCTTGTTCATATGAACTTCTTAGCCTATCACCCCTCGAAAATAGTTTTTAAACATTTAATTGTAGATATATTTTTTAACTTAATGCATAATTATGATGCTGACATATTCATAGGTTTATTAGAGATGGAAGATGGACTGCCAAACTAAACAAGGGCACATGAAAATGTTAGCATAAGAATTCTTTTATTTATTGATTTTGTTTTGACACTCAAATTAATATGTATGTTTTTTCCCACTTTTTTCCCTTCGTTAAATAAGATACTAATATTGATATTCTACTCATTTGTAATTTAAAACAAAGACTAGTCTGACTTTTTTTATGATAAACAGATCAGTATCATAATCATTAAACATTTAAAATATTTTTCCAGCTTTCATGTTTCAAAATTATAACAATAACAAACGAAAATTAATTTCCATTACTTACCAACCTACAACTGATCGCAATACCATTGATTTTTTCAGCTTGATTATATTACACAATATTCCATAAATCGTATAAATTATTATATGTTTTTTGTTTTGTTTTTAATATAAATATTCTGTTTACAGAATGATGAAATAGATGAAACTCTTGTTTTGAGTGTTCTCACTTCTACTATTGTCATGCCAGGAACACATCCTACTCATACAATAAGTATTCGAGATTTAAATCGTAAGTTTTTTTAAATTGTGGACATTGAACCGCAAGAGAAATGTCAGATTCCTTTTTTAATTCTAAAAGTAGATTTTTGGGTAAACATAATATCTTTGATCGAAACTTGAATATAAAGAGTTGGTTTTAGGGAATGACATTCTTTTCTTTCATCTTCAGCTATGCCTTATGTATGCGAGTCACTTGATAATTAGCAAGACAATACTAGTGATAATGATTCCCAATAGTCAGTATTTATTTGTTTGTGTTGGGGTGGTGGGAGGGTGTTGTTAAACAAACAAAACAAAAATGAATGATAATGGCAAGATATTATTATTTTTTTGTTTGGATGGTTAGGTGATTTTTTGGGGTGAGGGGG
>JAULBS010024175.1:0-10583 GCA_032355785.1 Symmetromphalus regularis
TAATTTTGTTATTGATTGCATTACTAAATTCAACAACGTAAACATTGATGTCGTTAAGTGTACTATGTGACTCAACTACGCGTGCCAGTAGCCAGTTCCTATTAATGAGACGCAATTTGGCATGACGGGGATACAATACAATTACCAACTTATGTGCTTATAACATTAGGGACCGCACCGGAAGACTAGTAGCGCCAACACTTGTTCGCTGAGATTTGTTGTTGCGGGCCCTTTTATGGTATGTTGACGGAGACATACGAAGTGGTCTCCACTGGCAGAAGGTTGCTAAAAGACTAAACGTGTGTTTTGGCATCGACAAAACCGGTTTCGGTTAAGGTTTAATAGTTTATTGCACATCGAAAGCGAAATCAGTGAATCGAACTCCAATTATTGATATACAAAAAAAATTCTTTTTTGTAATTATCGCAGTGTTCACATATTAATTCTTACTTAAAACATATATTTATACATCACTGTTGCCAGACATATCAGTATGTTTGTGTTTTGAGATAAATTTAAAGTTTGGCAACTGTTTGAAAACGCAAATGTTTCATTAAGAATCGAATATGGCGGACCTTTGTCTTACATTATTAATTTTTATTTTTCGATTTCAATGCAATATTATACATTTATTATAGTATTATACCTCTTAGAAAAGTGTGTATATCTATAATGACAATACTAATTATTATCATGATAATAACAACTTCAGTAATAATAATATCTGTATCAATAATAACACTTGATATTATTATAATTTATAGTTAATATGCAAGAATTGATTATTAATGATTTATTAGTTAAAATATTGATAGTTCAGATGTTTATTAATGTATATTAAATAAAAAAAAGACACTAGGTTAAATAGTTAGCACCATACCAATTGTTTTAGATGTATTGTAATTTTTTGCCAAAAGGGTTATTTCCCCTTAGAGACAAACATTCAATTTTGGGTGGAGGTAGGAATGAGATTAATTTTTTATTATCATTATTTAAAGGGTTTTCTATCACTACAGCTAAAAATGGGTGTAATTCATTTCAAATCCTAAAAGTGTGTACCAATCCCTAATTACATCCCGTTTCACAGTAAATCTCACAATATCCGCTGATTTTCATCTACAATAGCTGACACATTAAAAAAAAAATTGGCGGTCGGAACAAATACGTCACAAATACGAAACTTTCTGGAGATGGAAGGGGAGGAATAGGAAATGAACAGAGGGATTGTTGGAGGAGTGGCGGTGAGTCTTGTAATTAAAAATAGTAATATACTAGTATTACATTGTGACTGGCGGATAGCGGATGAACTGAAAGTTTCGTATTTGTGACGTATTTGTTCGACAGCCATGTTTATTTTTTAATGTATCAGCGGTTGCAAATGAAAATCAGTAGATATTGTGAGATTTACTGTGAAAAGGGATCTAATAAAGTGTGTAAGTTGGCAATTTTATTGTATATCTAGATATTTGTTGCAATGTTTTGGTCGGAAACCGAAGTATTTGTTGCCAGAAAATTGCACCTATGCATCATATGGGTCGTGAGCTGAACATACTGCAAATCAATAATCAATAACCAATATGTTCCTGAACTAGAACAGGGCCGGTGTCAGAATAGTTTGCGCCCTACGCAAGGCCAGTTAGTTGCACGTTCCATCCCCTAATAAAAACAAATGTTGCCAACTGCGGTAAAACTGTAACCCTTAAAGTTCAGTACTGCGTCTCTGGGTTGTGTGAGTCCTAATCTCATTAAAATGTCAGTTCCTTATCCTGAAACAAAATGTGTGTAAATTTAGTGTGATTCTAGGGGTAGGCTCGTAAGAACGTGGTATGGAAATTACTTTATTTTTATAATTACTTTATATTATAACTTCTTAAATTCATTATTATTTTATTATTATTATTATTTTATTATTATCGTTATTGTATCAAAACAAATTTATTTTTATAATTATTTTATTTTATTACTTTTTATTATTTTAAATTCATTATTATTATTATTATTATATTATCATTCTTATTGTTATTGCTGTTGTTGTTATTGTTTGTAATGGATTTTTTATTATTATTTATTTTTTTTGGTGGGTGGGGGGGGGGGATATTAATTTTCTTAAGAACTTGTGTTCTATTTATAGATAAATGTTTTAGGCGTCATTGTAGTAGTTTCAGTTCTGATCTTTATATTCTGTTTTTATTTACAGTCCAGTAACTATTGTCAGTGTGCTTAAAATCATGTATTTGTTTATAGATACAAGATGGCAGCTAAGGGAGAATCACGTAACACAACATCCGGTCTTGTCGATAGTTGGCAGAATGACAAATCTGTCACAGATTGTCTCAAATATTCCCTTGACAACGACATCTTGAGTGACGTCATGTTCAAAGTGGGCGTGGACCAGAAGACCGTCAAAGCACACAAACTGATCTTAAGTTTAAGGAGCTCGGTTTTCATACCGATGCTGAACGGAGCCATGGCGGCGCAAGATGATATCGTAATTCCCGATATTGAGGCGGACATTTTTGAAGAGTTCTTGCAGTAAGTATGAAAACTCCACAAATAAACTTGAGATTGGGGATGATAGTAGGGTTGCGTAGTTCGGGTGACTTGTGACGTCAGTTTAGAGAAATGCTACCCTACAAGGGTATGGATCACCTGGGGCGTAGCCAGAGAAGGAAAAACGCCGAGGAAAATCCAGACGCTGGGAGCTTGAACCATGTGGATATTAAATATCAGTATCATAGGGAAAAAACAACAACAAATCTGTGGAAATTCCAGCCTGACTAATGCTGGCTAGCTACAGATGACTTTACGTTTTACTTTTCTTAGTTATAGTGACGTCATTTGCACTTTACAGAATTATAATGATGTCATATTTAGTACAGGCAAGCTTATTAGTCATAATGACCAGAACGACCCATTGAAAGGCCCTGTTAAACCAATGATGATATATTCACAGTTGAAAATAACAACAAATATGTACGGGGTTATAAGTGCCCATTTGGGTAATAACGCAAAAAAAAAAAATTGCCTGAATTAATAAATAGAATATCAAACTTCTTTACAATATATTTTCAAATTTATGGCCCTCTTGAACATCCATTTCATTCGGGACATAAATTTGATAACAAATGGCAACTTGTTTAATAACCTCTATTTATTTACTGCACAGAAAAAATGATAAAACAACTGATGAGACGTATCACATTGACATAATTATACCACCAAATAGCTTGCATAGACGTATTTTATGCTCTATTAAAAGTTAGTTACTTCAATCAAAGACTAACACACATCTGCAACTGGAATAAAAAAACATATAAATGATTCCTTATTGCCAATCGGAAAGAGTAACCTATGCATATCGGGTTTCCCATGCAGACCATGAGTAGAAAAATCCTTCAGTTTTGATACTCATAAAAAAAACAATGCGTTTGGTTGTTGTTAAATAATCGTTTTTTTCTATCATTACACGCCCCCCCACCCCCCAACCCTCTTATTAAATCACTGCTAATCAACATAATTTATTTTGCAGGTTTGTGTACACCGACCAAGTTCACGTGGATGGTAACAACGTCATAGGATTGTTATACGCGGCTACGAAATATGACGTCAATACACTACAACAACAGTGTATGCGTTACCTAGAAACATCGATGACTTGTGAGAACGCCCCTCTGGTCATGGAGCAGGCACACTTGTATGAAGAGCATGCGTTGAAAGAAGAAGCCTTAAAGTTAATTTGTAGAAATGGAGACGATGCTCTCAAGTCCGATGATGTGGTAGCACTATGTCAGAAATGTCTGGATGACGTCATCCAGTCAGAAGAGCTAAGAGTCAGTGAGCAGACCGTGTTTGAGGCTGTTCTCAACTGGAGCCATACAGCTTGTAAGAACCTGGGAAGGGAGGCAACTCTTGAGAATAGACGCCAAGTACTGGGAGATGTTGTAATGCACTTGAGGTATCCTTTACTTCCTCAAGACTACTTTGTCCACAAAGTGATGCCAACACAACTTTTGACAGAAGCTGAAGAGTATAAGATCATGAATCATTTGTTGAGTCCAGACATAGATGTTTCCCCATTCATCGCAACACAAAGGAAGGCAAGTTGCATGGTAAATAGATGCATAACACGATTTGATTATAAAGCCATTGGATGGCGTTGTCACAAAAATAGAGATGACGGAATCATGTTTAGTATAAACAAAAACGCTGCACTACTAGGATTTCAGTTATACGGTATCTTTGACAACACGACTCAATCATATGACGTCACAGCCTTCCTAACAAACGCGTCAACGGATGACGTAATGGATGGGTCGTCAATAACAACGACTGTTGTAACCGACACGAAGACGTACGACGTTCTGTTTCCCCAACCCGTGCATCTGAAGAAGGATGTCCAGTACAATCTGATTGTTAATATAAAGGGACCGTGGACGTACAGAGGCGTGCATGGCAGATCTGTTGTAGAGCATGATAATATCACCTGTTCTTTCTTTAATTACGAGCAATCCAAACACAGCAACAAAATATCCTCTGGTACATGTGTTAACTATGGACAGATACCAAGTTTATTATTTTATGTTTATACAGCAGATTGTTACTCAACCTCGCACGAAACTAAACGGCTATGTGCAATAATGTGAACTTAACAGAAGAACAGTCTGTTGTATATAATACATCTGTGTTTGTGTGGATGTGTGTGTATGTGTTAGTGTGTGCCTCTGCTTGTGTGTGTGTGAGTGAATGTATGAGTGAGTGAGTATGTGTGCGTGTGTGTGTTTTATCAATAAATTTAATGTTATAAAGTGTTTGTGTGTTTTGTCAATAAGTTTGTTATAAAATGTGTGTATGCGTGCGTGCAAGTGTGTTGTGTGTGAGTGCAAGTGTGTTGTGTGTGAGTGCAAGTGTGTTGTGTGTGCGTGCATGTATGTGTTTGTATGTGTGTGTGTTGTGTATTGGTGCGTGTGCTTCTTGTGTATGTGTTCGACATTGCAGGCCTGCACAAATTGCACCAACATTCGTTTCGTTCGCGCATCAGTAATGCAAATATATTTCGCTTAACCGATTTACCGTTCATGTTAAATTTGCTAACTAAAGTTTCAAAATCAAAATTTGTTATGCAAATTATTTTGGGATAACCTATTTTTCGGTTATGCAGATTTTTAATTTGTTTTGGCCTGCATCGAATACATGTATGTTGAGATGATATTTGTTGTTTATTGACATTAAATACATATAAGGGTTAATTATGTCTTGGAGTGAAATATTTTATTTCTAAATTTAAAAAAAAAAATCCAAATTATGTAGCCTTTCAAGAAACCAAATAAAGTTGTCTGCTATGAGCAGGGGTTGTTATATAGAGGTTTCCTTTTATACATTTCTATTTTGGGGGGAGACATTAATCTGGTTTATAGATAAGTGTCCGTTATATACAAGTTGCCTATCATACGGTTGTATTATGGAGGGAGACATTCATCTGGCTTTAATAGACAGGTGGCCATTATATACAAGTTGCCTTACAGTTGTATTATTGAGGGAGACATTCACATGGCTTTAATAGACAGGTGACCGTTATATACAGGTTGCTTTCATCCTGATTAATCAAAGGCCGTGGCATGTGCTGTCCTGTCTGGGACGGTGCATGTAAAAGATACCTTGCTGCTTATCAGAAAGAGTAGTCTGTGTGGCGGCAGGGGGCTTCCTCTATAATAAGTATGTTAGAATGACCATATGATTGACGTCCAATAGCCGATGATGAGATAAAACTCAATTTGCTCTAGAGGCGTCGTTAAATAAAACAACTTGTTTTTTTTACCTTTTCTTTCAAGACCGAAAATTAAAGTAAAATGTCGACAGGAAATGCACACACACACACACACACACACACACACACACACACACACACACACACCAGTAGATTAATTTTGTTTTCTTGAATTTATTTGAAGGCATACCAGAGTCGTCAATCCTGGGGATGGGGGAACACTCACGCCCATTTTTGTACTGAGGGATGTAATTACCCCCCCCCCCAAACACACACACATATTTTGCTTCGAAAAATTGAAATTAAAATGCCTAAATAATAATAGTTTTTTCAAGTATTTGCAATTAAAATGTATTAAGACTACTGTAGATAGGTTATCCTCCTATAACAGCTTTATTTCAATAGAAAAATAAGTTGTAAATTTTGCTCCAAATTGAAGTAAAAATGCCTGTTAAGGCATTTCAAAACATTGGATTTTCAAAATTAGGGAGTGCCATGCCTCCACGATCCCCGGCTCCATTCCCACTCATTCCAGGAAGTGATTGTCGCTCTTGAGGCACATTCTATATTTCAAAATAAATATTGATCTGCCACCAATTCCTATAGAATTCACATTTAAGTATTTCCCAAGGAAATCACGATTTTAGTTTTGGTAGTATATTGTTTTAATTAACTGTGAAGCGGTCGGTCGTCTGATCGATCCTTCTCAGTGGACCGAATTCCAGTTGTGGGCTATTTTCCATTCCAACCAGTGGTCCACAACTGGTTAATCAAAAGTGCATATAAAATACGCCTTATTGCTTATCTGAAAAATTAGCCTATGTGGTGGCAGCGGGTTTCCTCTAAATAAATATGTCAGAATGACCATATGATTGACGTTCAATAGCAGAAGATAAGATAAAAAAAAGAAATCAAGGTGCTCTTGAGGCGTCGTTAAATAAAACAAACTTTACGTTTTTGTTTTAATTAACACTACATTGGTGTGTACGATATCTGAACAAAAAGCGACAATCGCTTCCAGAAAGTGGGGGATGGAGCCGAGGGTGGATTGGAGGCATACCCCCCCCCCCCCCAATTTTGTTTGAAAATCCATAGGTATATAAAATGCCTTTTCCGACATTCTAATATCATTTGGCGCAAAATTTACACATTTTTTAGTGTTACATTAATGACATAAAGCGAAATACAGCAAAATATTATTATTAGGGCATTTTAATTTCAATTTTTCGAAACAAAACGTGGGGGATACTTATATATGCATCACTCCTGTTCAAAACGTGAGAGGTGGGGGGGGGGGGAGGTGTCTCCCTAACAACCAGTATTAACGGCCCTGTTGCCAATGCAAGTATGTTTCGGAGGAGTGCCAACTTGTACAATAAGACTGCCACTTTAAGTTATAGAAAAGTCTTGTTAGCATTTCAAGTGTTAAAATTGTATTCAAATTAATTAGTTATCAGCTAAATAATAAACAAAATAATATTTAAATACAAAACATTAATAGTTATTGTATTGTAAAATCGTAGCGATGAATATGTGATACGTTTCTATGGAAGCTTATCGCAGATGACAGAATTTTGAATTGCAATATAAAAATATTGAGTAGGAGAATTAAATTTTAGCTTGTTAGTGCAAATAGTCCAATCAAGACTGAGTCAGCTCCATATCATTAAAAGGCTGAGTCCATAGCTGAACAAATTGATTCGTTTTACAGTACCATTAGGTTTTTCCATTTTTATTACGTGATTTACGAACCCTAAAACCATCAAAGTAAAATAAAATTAATATTTTGCTTGTAGCAATAATCAATTCATTTTAATAATAGGAGTAGTCTCCTTTTATCTTCTTTTTCATCATCCACTTTTATTATTGTTATTATTTATTATTACTATTATTGTTATTATTATTATTGTTATTATTATTATTGTTATTATTATTATTACTATTATTGTTATTAATGCTCTGTAAATTACGAACTCCGATGTAGAACATTTAGCAATTTCCGAGCTAAAAGCTAGTAATGAAATATATCCGATTGAACTTATTATCGTTTCCACCTGTTGTCGTATAATGAGAGTTGCCTCCCTTACCTAATCAAATGGCAGACGACATAAAATAAATAGTATAAAATTAAATTAAAATATAATTTTAAAAAATAAAATAAATTTAAAAAAGCTTTGCAGTCGACATAAAAGGTGATTAATAAATATGTTATTAAATGAGTGTTTTCACGTTGGCCTTGTTATAGATCCACAAACAGTTGTATTGACCCTTGACAAATATGAAAAAACACTTATTTAATAACATAATAGTACTTACGTAGGAGTACATTGATGGAACGGAGCGGGATGTAGCTCAAACGGTAGAGTGCCTGCCTGTGAAGCTGCCTGTCGTCGGATCGATCCTTATCGGTGGATCCATTTGCAGTTTGTGCTATTTTCCGTTCCAACCAGTGGTCCACAACTGGTTCATCAAATGCCGTGGTATGTGCTGTCCTGTCTATCAGATAGAGCATATAAAAGACCCCTTGCTGCTTATCGGAAAGAGTAGCCTATGTGGCGGCAGCGGGTTTCCTCTAAAAATATATGTAAGAATGACTATAATGATTGACGTCCAATAGCCGATGATAATATAAAAATTAATGCGCTCTAGATGTGTCATTAAATAAAACAAATTTTATTTTACATTGATCGAACATTATATCTGGCCAGCGCATTTTGACCGAAAGCCACCTAAATTTTTACCAGAATAAGAAACTTGCTCCATTCAAGTCAGCCTATATTTCCGACACAATATTGATATGGGTGCACAGGCTTAGTTCCTTTTGCTGTCTTCCCAAGACAGAAGATAATGTTAATATCAGAAAGAAGAAAGAAACCTGTTACCATCACATAATATTTCGTATGGCTTCAATAAACACCAAGGAATGTTAAGTAATATTATACACTATCACACAAAGCACAGTGTTTCTTAAAGGCATATTCCCACGGTATTTAAGAGGCTTTGTGTTCTCTTAATATTGATTAGTAATGAAACTTACATGCATTTATGATTGCTAACCCTTTCACGTTTAAATACAGTCGGGCAAACCACCTAAATCCATTTAGAACATATAAATACGTCTACAAATGTTGTTTGCCTGCCAATAAACATGAAATGCCTCCACCATTAACGTCTTCAGAAATTTGACCTAGTCTATCAGCTTCCTGTGCTGTCTGTCCAGGACAGAAGTTAGGGTTAGAAGGAGAGACGAAACCCGCTGCCGCCACTCTAATGCGGCTACTCTTATTGATAAACACCAAGGGATATTTTATATGCACTATCCCACAGACAGAATAGCGCATATCACGGACTTTGTTAAACCAGTTGTGGACCACTGGTCGGTGTAAGTGGTATACACCTACCCACTGAGTCTTGCGGAGCACTCACTCTGGACTGGAGCCGATACAGAGATTAAAAATCCCATGCCTCGACTGAGATTTGATCTCAGTGCCTACTAGCCTCGAGTCCGATACCGTAACCACTGCGCCACGGAGGTCGGTTTGCATTTGTGATGGTTGGTTGGTTGTATTTATTTCCGTGCTTATATCCAATTTAGTTTCAAGCACGCTGTCCTGGGCACACAACTCATCTTCCTGTACTGTCTGTCCAGGACAGAGGTTAGTGTTAGTAGGAGACACAAAACCCGCTGCTTTTCGATAAACAGCAAGTGATCTTTTATATGCACTATCCAACAGACAGAATAGCACATATCACGGCCTTTGTTAAACCAGTTGTGGAACATTGGTCGGTGTAAGTGGTATACACCTACCCACTGAGTCTTGCGGAGCACTCAAGCCTCGACTGAGATTTGATCTCAGTACCTACCATCCTCGAGTCCGATAGCTTAACCACTGCGCCACGGAAGCCGGTTTGTGTTTGTGATACTAGATCTCGCTTTTATTAACTGAACCGTGGTATAGGGAATTTCATGTCGAGTTTATGATTTATGGCTCGTTACCATAATTCAGTTATTACTTTTAAAATGTTGATAATAACCGAATGCGGTGATTATGTAAGTAGTTGGATGCAGTATTTCCATGGAAAAATCAAATGTGTATATTTAAGATGATTAATTAGGTCCGGGGTCCGTGGGAGTATCCGTTTAAGCCAATTGTGATCCACTGGTCGTTGTAAGTGGTGTATTGCTATTGAGCTTTGAGAAGCTCTGGTATCGCTTTCATCTACGTCATATAAATACAAGTTGATGATTCTCGGCGGGTTGGACTTTGTCTTACACTCCTCCTCTTTCTCCTACTCTTCCTCATACTCCTACTCCTACTCTTCCTCCTCATACTACTCCTCCTACTATTCTTCCACCTCTTACTACTCCTCCTACTCCCCCTCCTACTCTTCCTCCTCCTCCTCTTACTACTCCTCCTACTCCTCCTCTTACTACTCCTCCTACTCATCCTCATCCTCCTCTTACTACTCCTCCTACTCCCCCTCCTACTCTTCCTCCTCCTCCTCTTACTACTACTCCCCTCCTACTCTTCCTCCTCCTCCTCTTACTACTCCTTCTACTCCACCTCCTACTCCTCCTCCTCCTCCTCTACTACTCCTCCTCCTACTCTTTCTCCTCTTACTACTACTACTCTTTCTCCTACTACTCATCCTCCTACTCTTCCTCCTCCTCCTCTTACTACTCCTCCTACTCTTCCTCCTCCTACTCTTACTACTCCTCCTACTCTTCCTCCTACTCCTCTTACTACTCCTCCTACTCCTCCTCCTCTTCTACTACTCAGACTCATCATACTATCACTTCTCCTGCAACTCTTCCTCC
>JAULBS010024186.1:0-10583 GCA_032355785.1 Symmetromphalus regularis
GACGTCCAATAGCCGATGATAAGATTAAAAATCAATGTGCTCTAGAGGCGTCGTTAAATAAAACAAACTTTACTTTTACTTTAATGAGTCTTTAGGGGAAATCAGCAATTGCCACATAGGCTACTCCCTCCGATTAGCAGCAAGGGATATATTACCAGTACTATAGTATTTGATAAACCAAATTTGGACTACTGGTGGATGCAAGTGGATTGCATCTTCTACCCATTGAGACTTGCAGAGCACTCATTCAGTCAATATGACTGTGTTAATATCTCATGTTAGGCCACTCATGAAGAATTTTCTTTAGTTCATTTAAAAACTAATATATAAGTTTCAATCCAAAAAATACTTAGTATGGTAGAATGATTAAACTCATAAAATAAATGCTCCGAATATAGAAGTTATTAATAGCTACATTAGCAAGTCACATTACTGGATATTAAAAAAGCAAGAAAAAAAAGAATAGAAAAACGTTAATGGTTTATTTTAATGTACAAATTCACTTATTCAAAATGGAATCTTTTTAAATACTTAAAGTAGCATCTTCAAAATAATGAAAAGCAAAGGAATAAATTTATTCAAAATTTAAATATATAGTTAGAAATTTATTAAAAATCCTGTGGTGTATGTTAAAATTCCTACAGGAGTATCCTACCATGTCTGAAAACTTACCTTCAACATTCTCTACAGCGTAAAACCCTTCAAATCCTGCAGCATTGGAAACAAAGCATGGGTCACATTAGCAAAACAGCCTGGGATTAATGGGATTAACGGGGTCCAGTAACAACTTACAAGCTTCAACATGGGGGAGTCAAAATACAATGAGAAACATACCATGACAATGAAAGACCATCTGTCTTTATCATAACTTTGCATCCTGTTTTAACAATTTCCATCCACAACTGTACTTTAGAAAAAAGGGGTCATTCACTTTTTCATACATTTGATGTGAAAGCAAAGGATTACATATATTTGTTTATCGACACCTCAGTACATTGTCTATTCAGCGGCTGTTAGTTGTTTGACATATAGTATTCTATGACTCATGGTCTTTTAGAGGAAAACCATCACCACCACATAGGCTACTCTTTACAATTAGCAGCAAGGGTATTTTATATGAGCTTTCCAATACACAGGATAGCACATACCACAGCCTTTGATAAACCAGTTGTGGACCACTGGTTGGTTTATTATACACCTACCCATTCAGTCCTTGCGGAACACTAACTCTGGGTTGGGCTGGTATCGAGATTAAAACTTCCATGCCTCAGCTGAGATTTGATCCCAGTACCTACCAACCAAGAGACCACATTTGGTGTATGCCAGAAGTATCAAAATTTAAAATTTGCATAAATAAGTTATGCAAACAAAAATTTATGTAACCCATTAATTTTGTGTAACCCATTTAAAAAATACAATTCTTTGTAAATGACACCATGCAAACAAAAAATGGGTTAATTAAAATTAGAATTATGAACATTACATGCAAATGAAACAATTGTTCATGCAATCTTGACAGGTCTGTATGCAATGGGTAAATATAGGAAGTCTTGTTAAACGAGTTACTACAGTAGAAATTTAAGGATAACTGTTAAGCATAACAAACTATTTCTTGCATAACACAGAATCTGAATATCTGCTTACCAGTTTGGTTGTATGATGATGGACCTCCTCCAAAGTTATAACTTCCCGATTTGCCAAAATCATCATCATTTCCATCAAACATTGGTGACGGTGACTCACTTCTTCGAAATGATGAAACACGCTTTGGTACATGTTCACTTCGCGGTCGGCTAGCTGAGTCATTTCGCCTGTAAAAAAAACAGTATCAGTTAATTATACTTTAAGACAGATCTTAGTAAGATGTTGCAGTCAGGTTTTAGAATGAGAGGTTGGTGCAAGAGGTTAAATGAAAGATTTGTGTGCAATGTCAGACCAAGAAGTTGGAGTATGTGGTCAGAGGTCTGTGCATAACGTCAATGTGACACTGATGCAAGAGGACAGTGAGTTTGGTGGACAAGATCAGTGAGTTTGGTGGACAAGTTCAGTGAGTTTGGTACACAAGATCAGTGAGTTTGATGCAGAAGATCAGTGAGTTTGGTGCAAGAGGACAGTGAGTTTGGTGCACAAGGTCAGTGAGTTTGGTGCACAAGATAAGTGAGTTTGGTGCACAAGGTCAGTGAGTTTAGTGCACAAGATCAGTGAGTTTGATACATAAGATCAGTGAGTTTGGTGCATAAGATCAGTGAATTTGGTGCATATGATCAGTGTGTTTGGTAGATAATTGAGTTTGGTACTTAAGATCTGTGAGTTTGGTACATAAGGTCAGTGAGTTTGGTGCACAAGATCAGTGAGTTTGGTGCATAAGATCAGTGAGTTTGGTGCAGAAGATCAGTGAGTTTCGTGCAAGAGGTCAAAGAAAGAGAATGATGTAAAAGGTTGGTGAGAAATATTGAAGAGGTTGGTGCATAAAAAACTTAACGCAGAAATGAATCAAAAAGAGGACTCCATCCCAACAATAAAACAAGCAGAAAACAAAATCTTCAGTGCATTATAACAATTATATTTTTTCAACTACCCCCAATAAATTTTCCAATCAATAATGCAAGGTACAAAATTAACAAATGAAAGCTAAGTGATCCCTCAGACACTTAACAACATGGAGAGTGACCAATACACTAATGAAATAATAACTTCTGTAAAACTTACTTTTCTTCGACTACCTCGAGTAAACTCTCCAGTGCTGTGGCGGCTTGCTTGTGGTAGTCGAGCTGTGCTTCCACAAATGACTGCAGCTGAGCTATCTGTTCCACCTGCATATTATAAAATCATCTAACATAAAAACAAATATTAAACAATAAAAGTTTGAATTAGTACATGAAATTAATTTTTTTTTTTTTTATACATCAAAATTACTAGCACTTAAAGACCTAGTGGTGTAGTTGTTTCACTACTAGACTAAGGGATGGTAGGTACTGGGATCAAATCTCAGCTAAGGCATGTGATTTTTAATCATGCTACTGGATCCAAACCAGAATGAGTGCTTTGCAAGACTCGGTGGATAGGTGTACACCACTTACACCAACTAGTGGTCCACGAATGGTTTACCAAAATTTGTGGTTTGTGCTATCCTGTCTGTGGAACAGTATATATAAAAATCCCTTACTGTTTATCAGTAAGTGTAGATATTTTAATGTGGATTTGATCTCCCCTACTAACACTAACAACACAGGAAGATGCATTATGTGCCCAGGAATGTTTGCTTGAAACTTAATTCAATATAAGCATGAAAGTATGTACATGCAACCAACTAACCCATTTCAAATAAACCGTTCAATGTATCACTTCAGGAATGAAAACCCAAAGCCATACTGCTTTTTAACATGTTAGTATATCTTGGGAAAATTACATACATTTTTTTTAACATTAAAGTATATCATAGAGTATGATATTAGTTTATTTAATGTTGGTATGCTAAGTGAAATAACATATAACTCTACATAAATAACTTATTTTAAGGCATAGTTTACTAAACTGAATGGGATGTAGCTCAAACGGTAGCATGTATGCCTGTGAACTGGTCAGTCATCAGATCAATCTTTCTCAGTCGACCCATTTGCAGTTTGGGCTATTTTCTGTTCCAACCAATGGTCAACAACTGGTTTATCAAAGGCCATGGTATGTGCAGTTCTGTTTGTGCGATGGTGCATATAAAAGACCCTGTGCTGCTTATCAGAAAGAGTAGCCTATGTGACAGCAGTAGGTTTCATCTAAATAAATATGTCAGAATGACCATATGATTGATGTCCAATAGTCGTGGATAAAATAAAAATACATGTGCTCTAGAAGCGTCATTAAATAAAACAAACTTTACTTTTAGTTTACTAAACTTCAACACAACAACAAATCTATATATAAGATATGACTTGTGTTCAATTATGATAAAGTATTATTATTAAAAAAACCACACTCATAATATAGAATAAACAGATACATTAAAATTTACTATTAACATGACATTAAAAGTCCATGAGACTAAAATAAAAAATCAAACCTCATTTTCAAGAAGATTGTGCATAGCAGTCTCTGTCAGACATTTAGATTCTTCAAACTTTTCTTCGGCTATTCTCATTTCTTCCTCCGTAATATTAGATCCTAATAACACATATAATAACAAAAAACACCCGTAAAAACACTTTGTAAACAGTAGTATCATTACACATCAGATGAGGACAATATACAACATGAGCTTCAACAACATGTGTCAGATGGGTCAAAGTTTTAAACTTTATTATTATTATTATTAATTTATGGACCTTTTTTTCTTTTACAATGGGAGGGAGGTAAAAAAAAAAAATTATATTAAAAATAAAATAATAATAATATTAATTTTAATATTAATATTAATTATAATAAATAAAGCCAAAGCATTTATTGTTTTGTTTTTGGATGACAGATTTTAAAAATAAAATTCCTAAATTGCAAAACAAAATTAAAAAAGAAACTGATGACTTCTTTTCATTAAAGAAAAATTAAAGATTAGATCCAATTCTAAATTCAGCTGCAAAAGGCTTGAATTGCTAAAATCAGACATTTTAAAAGTTAATTAGGATTTTTCAAGACTGATTATTTGTTTTTTTATTTTCTGTTCTGTCCTGTAAGTTTTATTAGATTTAACATGACTGGTAAAAAATTTTAGATAAAAATTGAAAAAAATAGAAAATTATTTATATTCTACATGTATTTTTGCTAAAATGTACATCAGCATAATCAGAAAAATAATTTTAAAATGTGACATAATAATGCATTGAATGAAAACATTTTTAATTATTCATTCAATGTACATAATCATAAAGGTTTTGATTTAATTTAATTTTTCTTCTTTTTTTTTTGTGTAATAGTTTGAAACTATAATAGTTTTAGTATTTTCTTTGTTATGCTATGTTACACATTTAGCAGATCTATAAGTATAAACCAACCGATAACATTTTTGTAGAAGTCATTACAATGTAATTATGGGATGGGTCATGCTATTTTACATGACTGACAAATAATTTTAGTACCTGTGTGAAGAAAAAAGAGACATCCCAAATATCTGTATTCTTAGCACTTTCTTGTAGCACTTCCTTAGTATCGACAAAATATCAGATAAGACTGAGCTTACCACACACTATTAGCAAGTATTACTGATGATATGGTAACATACATCACACAATATAAGTCAGGTCAAATTACAGTCACAAATATCAAAGTTTATCTAATATTCACCAAACAGCTTGCTGTGACATGCATATCAGGGTAGTAGATGACTACAGTGGATTGAAGAATTCACATAACATAAATAAGAGTAAATTTAAAGCTCAGCGTAACAGGCATATGAGAATATATATATACTAGGGTATGCTAATTTATACTAAAAGAATTATGCATATTGGCATGCATACAGTACTGGATTTAGGCATAAGCTAAACAGGTTACAGCTTAGGGCTTCACAATCTACAGGGGCATCACAAAATATCAGAATTTGTTTTTTCTTTTAAAAATGTATGTGGCTTTATAACAAGGGGCCTCTAAGCTTTATTTAGCTTAGGGCTCAAGAAGATAAAATCTGGCACTGGGTGCATATCAACATATGTGATAATAGATAGAACTGATGCATACTGATTCTTTATAGTACAGAATGTGACATGCATTAAAAATAAACAAGTGTTTGTAACAAGTGCCAGGTCTACCATAAACACACAACCTGCGTTGCATGGTTCTATTCAGTTACACAAAGTGCCAAAAAAAGTAAAGTTTGTTTTATTTAACGACGCCTGTAGAACACACTGATTTATATTTTATCATCGGTTATGGACGTCAATCATATGGTAATACTGACATACATGTATGTATTTAGAGGAAACCTGAAATAAATTCGATTTTTCAGATATTATAATAGAAAGGATTGTTTCTTTAATAACACCCCTAAACATTGGTTAATCCGCAGCTATCAGGTGTAAAACACTAATTTGCAAATTATGGTTCACATTAGAAATCTTTTATTGTCACACAAGCTACTCTTTCCAATCAGTTGCATGGGATCTTTTACATGCACCTTTTATAAACATGGTTTGTAAAAACAATATCAGTTAACTATTTTAAGACAGTTAACTGATTAATTTAAAATATTAAAATGAGAAAAGTTCAGTAAATGTATGTCAGATCAAAGCATTTGTTACATTAGTCATAGACCAGTAGCTGGAACTAAACTCTTTAAAATAACACGAAAACATGACAAATCTTGTTTCAAATCAGGTGTGGCATTTAAGTATAGAGAATTTTTTGCAAGTTTTTTCCTGATTTTCAAAACAAATCTGAAATTCACCCCTATTCTACATTAGTGGAGGCTAGTATACAACTAATCAATATGAAAGTTATCAGGACTTAATTAAACCACATAATTATGTTGTAGGCAGCAAACTAGAGTGAAGACAATGGTCATGGGATGAGGATACAACTTTGGAACGGGAAATCACGCTATAAAAATATCACTGTTCAGACTTCAGAACTGGAAATGCTGTTGTGTCTTTTTAACATATCTTTACCACCAAATTCGTCATAACTTGACATGCGCATTTAGGTAATGCTAAGAAGAACATCCTGTTAGAA
This sequence comes from Symmetromphalus regularis, assembly GCA_032355785.1. NCBI lineage: Eukaryota > Metazoa > Mollusca > Gastropoda > Neomphalida > Neomphalidae > Symmetromphalus > Symmetromphalus regularis. Next base: position 6,652 of record JAULBS010024186.1, read on the forward strand.
ATGTAGGGTGGTTTGTTGTGAAAATGTTCAGTTTTTTTGTCAATTTTTGCCTGATTTTGTATCTAACTGTAATGGCGGCATAGATTTTTCGTGACATGGTGTTCTTGGAAATTGACCATGATTGTGATGTTTTATCGGAATATGAGAATAAAAACTCAAACAGAATGCAAGTAGATTAAATAGTATCTCGAATATAAGATGACATAACACTTCCAAGACACATGCACATTGTCGAGAGTGAGTCAAGATTTTCTAAATGGGTCAATTCATTAACAGATTTTCATAGAAATTTGATGTCCTTATAATAAGGAATTGATACAATAATTACCTATAATTATATATAATGATGAGATAATTCTTAAAGGAAATTCATTTATCTTTACAAATATACTTGAACCAACCTTCTACCATGAATAATAAAAACGTTATTGTAAATTAACCATCTTTAAATTTATCCTTTGTTTAACTGCTAAGATATATTAATTCCTGGGGCACTTTAATAGTGGAAAAACGAGTCTAAAATGGTTAAACATACACATAAAACCTAAGTTGTATATATTTCTAATTGTGCATACTGAATTCCATGACATTTTCTACAATGAATGGTACAAGCTCATAGATATAGGACATTTTGGCCAACAGCAAAATTAATTATTTCCAAGGCTAAAATTGTGATAAGATAATAAATACACAGTTATACACAGAAAGCAACAACCCATCACCATTAAAAAGAGAACTGATAAACATAATGACTAAAGCTTTTAGCATGTGTATACATGTGACGTATAACCATGCTATAGACTTCTATATGCAACATGCAATAGCACAACTTACTAAATTATAACTTCCATTTCAATTGGGTACATTTATTAAAATAAACACAGGACATCCTTGTTTTTCAAAATTACAGGGTTCAGTTGTTCAAAGCATTGTTAAGCTAACCATGGGGGTAGACGAATTATTTCTCTTTAAAATATCTTCGTAGAAAGTTCATATAAACTTCCGATTTGATTATTTATGGATACCGTAGGCTATAATTATCTATGTTTCAACATATCTCTTCAATGATTTATAATTTGGTTTTGAAACATTCAACTAACCCATGGTTAGCTTAACCTTGGTTTGAACAACTGAGCTCAGAAATTTAAACGGAAGTATAGTACTACAAAAGTAAAACAGAAGTATTTACAGTATTTTTGATGACAAGGTTCCTGACAAGGTTCATAGCTTTTCCATGATTTTTGGAAAATTTAATGTCCTTTTTGCAAACAAATTTGTAAAAATGTATATGTGCATCACACTGCCATGAGCTAAAATTGAAATCTGGAAAAACTGAATGTCCTACCTACATAAAAAGACAGGTTTTATACTCTTTAGGGAGGGAAAAAAAAAAAATCAAAAACGTTGTTTTCTGGAACACAGTGCATCATGTGTAGTAATTAAGACAGATCGCTCACTCTGATTACAATGATCGAAAAAATTTCAGCTAATGCAGAAATTTCAAAACTTTGCCTTGACTTTTCAGTTTTACCCAAAATTTCTAAACTTTTCAAGGCCCTTGAAAAATAGTTTGCTAATTTCAAAACTTTTCTAGGTTTTTAATTACTGCGGGAACCCTGTAATGATAACGAAGTACTTTAGTGGTAATACTTATTGTATGAAACTATAACATTAGTATAATACTACATAAAGGTTTAGAATACTTTTAGGTAATATTATCTATAATACGTAACACAACCCTATAAAGTTCCTAAACATATTTCTGTAAAAAAATCCATTTAAAGATTATTTCATACTACATCGAGCTTTAGTCAATACAATGGAATCCGATTAAGGAAATGCAGTCTCAATAATTAAACATATAGAAGCAGATGTTTTCTCAACACTGGGATCAGTAATTACTTTGTCAATTGATTTCAGACAGTATATATACAATACCATTCACAGACACAATGAATTGCTAATACACTGATCAGCTTATTTATGAGATTTATGATAATCTCAAAAGTTAAACACATTTGGCCAAATTGACAAAGCCTGTTTTTGTTAAATGCACATGTTTAAGCAATGACATTGTAATCAATTTACTGCCAGAAACCATAAAAGAATCTCTTTAATTACCCCATTATAACACTTACAGTAACCAAAACAAAATCTCTTTAACTACCCAATTATTACACTGACAATAATCATAACAGGATCCCTTTAACTACCCAATTATTACACTGACAGTAATCATAACAGGATCCCTTCAACTACCAAATTATTAGACTGACAGTAATTATAACAGAATCCCTTTAACTACCCAATTATTACACTGACAGTAATCATAACAGGATCCCTTCAACTACCCAATTATTAGACTGACAGTAATCAAAACAGAATCCCTTTAACTATCCAATTATTACACTGACAGTAATCATAACAGTATCCCTTTAACTACCCAATTATTAGACTGACTGTAATCATAACAGAATCCCTTTTACAACCCAATTATCACATTGACAGTAATAACAGAATCCCTTTAACTACCCAATTATTACACTGATGGTAATCATAACAGGATCCCTGTAACTATCCAATTATTCCACTGATGATGATCATAACAGGATCCCTTTAACTACCCAATTATTACACTGATGGTAATCATAACAGGATCCTTTTAACTCTTTCACCACGACAGGCCGGTATTGTGGCTTGTAACACCTGTTCATATTTGTCGCCCAGTGACACAGCGTTATTATAATTAGGTGAAATGTCAAGTGAACATAAACACTGAGTAATGGCCGTGCACATGTGTCACCATGTTTACTAATCATTTTACAAAGTTTTTTCTCAGCATTTTGATTGTATTTAAGAATGATAACTTTCATACTGTGTTGTAGCATTTGTTTATAGGATACAAGACATATACCTATGAGTCTATGGGTTGACGATTGTTATTTATGGTTTTATCCTTTACACTTGTCGTGGTGCTGCACGATACTGTCGATAATCCAAAGTATACCCCTAGTGGGACGACCCGCCTACTCTTAGGGGCTGAGCATTGTAACAAGAACGTAAATATGCACATTTTACCTGTTTTTACCTGTTTAACACCTGTTGGCCAATATTATTTTATATTTAGATAGGGTAACCTTTCCCCTTTCAGGAAATGTATAGTTTGTAACTAAAATTGCTGAAAGATTACTCAGCATTAACCGTTATTTAGATTAACCCAAAATGTGCTCCCTAAACTCAGTATGCAGGGAAATAGTGCTAAATATACTTAGTGGTGAAAGAGTTAACTACCGAATTATTACACTGACAGTAATCACAATAGGATCCTTTTAACTACCTCTGTAAAAATGTATATGTACATAACACTGCCATCAAATCACATTGATGGTAATCATAACAGAATCCCTTTAACAGGGCATAATATTTCACGCTAACCACTGTTCTGTTCATGTGTCAGTTACGCAAAATTAAATTTATGCGAACTGCAAATTGGTTATGTCGTGACCTGTAGACATTCAAAACTTAAAACTTGCAAACTTCACGATTACAAGAAGTTTATTCATGCAGACATACAAGTATTCCGACATATGTTTTAGAATGATTTTTACATACTTGATGCGCAGCGAACCAGTAGACAATGCTATATTGTAACAATTGTAACTTGTGAATGGTCTGAACTAAAAATGCTGAGTATAGAGTCGAGCCAAAAGTTTTAATGAAATGTCCACGGATCCTGGGGACAGCTAAATTATCTGCTGCTAGTACATCTTTAGGAATATAATTATGCTGACATAATATTGGATTGCCTATAATTTTACAAATGCTGAAAACGTTTTTAACGTAAACAGGTCTTATAAAAGTTTTAAAATACCCACATTGCAGAATGAGCTTTAAAAAACAAACATTTGGAACATCACTGTAGATAAAGTGAA
>JAULBS010024196.1:0-10583 GCA_032355785.1 Symmetromphalus regularis
TGGTTGATGGCACATATATGAAGAATAAATCGGTGAAGTTTCAAAGCTGTGTGACCTATACCCCTAGAGATATGACCATATTTGTGACACCAAATATTGATAAAAAGATTAGAAGTGGTATATGGTACCACAATTTCTTCCCAACACATCTTACACTTGATATGACTAGAAATTTGGATTCCCCATTGTCTGATTAGTTTAAATACCAAATTTGAAAGCTCTGCAATAATCAAAAGTGTCGTGGAAATTCACATAAAACAAAAAGCTACAAAAACACAAAACTTCAAACCTCTGCCAAAATTTGAAAAATTATCCTATTAAGCTAAAATGTTCTGGATATTTCTTTAATGGGTATTTTGACATATTTTTTTTAGCCAATTCTAAGACGGGAGTGGTGGAAGCCATTTGTTGATCTGACATGGAATGATCCATTTACATATGGACTGACTTGAAACAGAGCCAGAGTGGTCCAGTGATAGGATGTCGGACTTTCAAGCTGAAGACTGGTTCATAACCCATTGGAAGCTGTCTCAAACTTGACTGTGTGTTAATAGATCAATGCGATCTAGTGTTGTTAAAAAAAGAAATATTTGAAACAAACAGCAATATAAACACCTAACCAAGATGGAGACATTTATGTTGCCTCCTAAAATAAATTTTGAAGTGATTTCACTTTCCACATATTCTAAGTTTCCCCATATCCTGGACATTTGTCTTTTCTATGTTTTCTAGAACATTTTTAACTGAAAGATCTTTTTTTCTTGTTGTTTCTGATGCTCTACAAATAATTATACATTTTTCTAAGGTCAAGTTTTATTCCCGTGACAACCTACCTTCACTTGATCATTGATAATTCCACACACAATACGATCTTTGATCAATGAATCATGAAGTTGCCCAAATTCACAAGATTTGCTTAATTTATTAGTTCGGTGACATATCCAACAATATTCTCACTTGTTTTCAGTTTTTTTATGAAAAATAAACGTCTTTCATAGATCTGGACTCTTATTCTCGAAAAAGTGTAAGTTTACAATAGACCGCTACGTCTGGTAAAATTACTTTACGTATGAGCACTACCTAAGTCTCGAAGCTAGACGTGAATTTGTTGGACGTAAAATTACGATTAAATAAAATGTGACTTAATTACTTTCTTGACAACGGCTTCTAGTAGTGCATTTACGTTTACATGCAACTTACTATACACTTTTTCGAGAATAGGGCCCCAGAATTTTTTTTGGGTTGCAATAACTTGAATTGTTCAATAATCGGTTGTAATTTTTCTTATTTTCATCCCATTTGAAAGTGTTACAAATATACATATAACGTGCAAAAGTGTCATGACCTTGACTTTTTTTTATTCAGCTGTTCCACTTGCCAACAAATAAATGCCAAACTTATCAATTATTGTATGGGTGTTTAATGACCTCCGCCCCCAGCACTAACTGTTGTTAAAATCTCTGCCAAATTTCCATGTAATATCAATGGATTTGAAGGACTTATGTGCTCTATTTTCTCATTCCACTTCTAACACCATGTAATATAACTTAAGAAAATAATTAACTTAGAAATTTTCCATCTGAGCTGATAATGCGAACAAACTACAACAATCAACAAACACAAATTATGTAATAAATGTTTAATACTGAACAAACTACAACAATCAACAAACACAAATTATGTAATGTTAATTAATACAATTATAACTGGTAAAGACCATAACAATTATATAAATTAGTTTAGGTACTGTAACAAAATGGAATGTAAAAGATAAGATTTTAAAAATACACTGAAAATTATTTTTACAACCAACATTGATTACATGCATTTCAAACTAGTATGTAACATAAAATACAGTAGATGAAAAATATTCTGCATATAAAATTTCCATCCCACAAAACCATTAAGGCACTTTTTGCTGCGTTTGTTGTATGAGTGTATGAAGGAAAACATATACCAACAGACTTAAAGATTATGTACCCATTATAGTAGTAAAAAATTGATTTTTAAGTCTGAATGTTACATACAGCATAAGTTTACATTGAAAATAACCATACGTCAAAAAACTTTAAAGAATATGTACCCATTAAAGTAATAACATAAATTGGTTGCGTCAGTAATACTGACATTTAAAAAATACATAAAACTCATCATTATTTTAAGCATCGTCCACTTAACTCTTCTGTATGACAAGCTGAAGGTTTTATGCCCTGAAAATAAAATAATTATTTAAAACTGCAATAAAGAAATAAAAAAAATAAAAAATTATACAAAATAAAAAAAAATAAGTATAAGAAAGAAAGGAACATTTAAGAACACTGTTTAATAGGCTATTCAGTGTTAAACATACAGTATATCTAACACATGGTCTATTGAAAAATTAAATTTTAAAAAACTTTACTTTTGTTATCTACAGAATTGTACATAAATTCTGTGGCTGTCTACCTGGTATATCAGCCTCAGACTCACAAGCTGAAGACAGTGGTTCAAACCCTGTCAGACTATGTGTCAAAACTGCCAAATGTTTGACATCCAATAGCCAATGATTGATAAATCATTGTGCTCTAGTTGTGTCGTTAAACAACTAAAAACAATCTATCTGGGATGATCCAGTAACTGGTGGGTATGGGAGAGGAGTGGATGGGTATGAACTCAAAAAGGCACCTAAAAACACGTAACTTTTTACTGATATTCAAGTTAAATCTTCATGTTCCATCTACTTTTACAGACATTACAGGAGTGGCACAGACGGTACGGCACGGCTGTACCACTTTTTTCTATTATTTCTTCTTTCTGCATAAGTAACAGTTCTTTGGAGGCTTGGCTTGGTTGCCTTTGGCAATCTTGAGCCATACCACTACTTTTTACAGTGTGCTGCTCTTACATTACATTTAGTACCACTACAATTTTTTGCCCCTAACTCTACACACACCCTTATTTGGACCTGCCGGTCTGTACTGCACTGATAAATATTTGTAAAAGTACTCACAGTATAAGTATCACAAATTAACTTCAGTAAATCTTTTTCTGCTTGTTTTTCAATTTCTTCGGTGTGAACCTATTAAAAAAGATAATTTACTTACATGTTAAAACACTGTCCTTTTTAATTAGTCATGAAGCTATGTAAGAATCTAGGAAAGTGTTCAAATATCAATCCCGTTAAAACGATTCTGGCTTGTTATTAGAGGTATTTTTTTGTAATGCACACACACATGCAAAACACTCAAATAAGACACCTACACACATTTACCAGTCTCCCAAAACCTGCGTAAAGTACGCAATAAAAGGTCATCCCAAAATCAGAGACACTATCCCATGGGACTCCTATAAAATATCAAAACTATTTTGGTTATATAATCGACTCAATCATGAAAAAACAATAGTGGGTGGGGTGGAGGGTGTACTGGGACATTTTAGTGCTATAAAAAAAATTAATTTATTCAATAAAAAAACTGATAAAAATTAAGACAGAATAAATATTTATTTTTAATGCAAAACCTGTTTTCTGCAACTCTTGACTAAATTGTGGACCTTTAGGTTTTAGGTTAGGACCCTCAGAAAAGAACCAGGTGAATCCCAGGGACCCCTCTTTTATAAAAGCCAGGTAAACCCGTGGACACACACACAAATAAGACCTACATGCATGCCCACAGACACAAATAACATGCACACACACACAAACATAAACACACAAATAAGACTCACAGATAACACACATAAATAAGACACCTACACAAACAAATAAAACACTCGCACAAAACTGCTTTAAACTGGGTCAGAGTTTGGAACCCAGAACCCTCTCTACACAAACACCATGTAACCAATCTTGTCCAGCTTTGTGACTGTACAAACAAAACTTCATTAACTTACTCCATTTAAAGTGACCCAGGGCACATATTTATGAGGAGGTTTTAGTGCTTCGGTTTTCTGTGCCATGTCGTGTTCCCATCTGTTTCCCTGAGTACTGTTGACGCAGGCGAAAACAGATGGCAATGGAATGTTGGTAAAGATTTTAGCACACTGAAAAGAACAACAGAAATAAGCATATAGTTATGTGACCTGTTCTCACAAAGTCTTAACTTTAATTTTGGCATATTTGATATATTTACATTTCAGAAATCTGTAGATTCTGCTATTAACCTTGATACTTAAATGATGTTTCTACTCTTAACAAATGTGGAAGTTATGAGCTTTTGCAAAATGGATGTAGGCTGGCGGCCATTTTGAGAAAATCAAGTTTCAAGTTTTCATTGTCCATAGAGTAGATGTGGGGTATGGTGATTACAATGCTTTTTAAACATATCTGCTCAGTTTTCTGGAGAAAATCAATACAAACATACCAAAGTTTAATGCTTAAAGATTTTGATTTTGCCAAAAACTGAAAATACCCTGGTAGACTCCTTGCAGGCTATTTTTTACAGGAGTTTGTAAAAGAGTTTACAGTTAAAATATATCATTAAATGTTAACATGTAAAACTCACCTTCTCTGCTGCATGTAAGGGATGTTCCAAACTCTTCTCCATGCAATTAATAAACCCAAAGAAGCGAGGAGTGTCATTATTCAGCAAATTGATAACACATGTCTGAAAGTCAGAGTATAAATTCAAAATATCTTTTATGAAAAATAAATAAATTAACTTTTCTATCTTTGCTTATCTCTTTCCATCTTCATCTTATTTTCTCTTGGTTGTTGCTCTGTTTAACATCCTTTTCAAAATACTAGTTTTATATAAATTATATTATTTGTAGATTTGAAGAATGTAATAACTGTTTACTATATTATATGTAAGGTTGTGAATTCAGGGCCCCAATCTTGACATTACCATAACACACGTCTGAGGCAATAAACTGTAAACAGTAATCAGTGGCAAATCTAGGTGAGGGCCTCAAGGGCCTGGGCTCCCCCTAAATTTAGCAATTCCAATAACATTTAAAAAAATATATAAAAAAAAAAAATGTTATGTTAAAGAATGTGGCATCATGTTATTGGATTTTCTGGATCCACCACTGGTCATTACATTCTTCCAATCTACAAATAATATAATACAAGTACATGTATTTATAAAAAGCAGTAAAACAAGGCAACAACCAAAAGAAACTTGGATGATGACAGAAAGAGATAAGAAAAGATAGAAAAAATGGTAGATATATACTTCCAAATTGGCTTCATGGTTCCAAACAAATATGTAATAAAGGTATAGTCTCAACTGTAGCACTCTAAAACGTGTAACCAAGGTTCCCAATTGTCGTCAAATTCTGTTTATAAATAGGTCATATTAGGATAGGAAGACAGGCCGACATCAAAGTCAGAGGGCAACATCTGTAATAATTTGAGGGGTCACAATTCAAGATACTTATGGTTCCAAAAACTAAAAGAATTTTTTTTTAAATTTAATGAAGCCTGTAGAGCACATTGATTTTTATCATCAGCTATTGAACGTCAATCATATGGTAATTCTGACATATTTATTTCCGATAAACAGCAATGGATCTGTTATACGCACCGTTCCACAGAAAGGACAGCACATATCACATCTTTTGATGAACCAGTTACTTATGGTTACCTGCTGTTAAAACATACAGTAAATACAAATGAACAAGTACAAACCGCAATCATGTTTCCCAAACATTCCTGCTCACCATGCTGGCACTCAAACTTCCAAAGATTCCCTTCCCGACTCTCCTGAAAATATAGAACAAAAAACATAATTATTCAAAGTAAATTACAAAAAATTATAAAAACATCATAGGCTACTCTTTCAGATAAGCATCAAGTTGTCTTTTATAAGCACTTTTCCACAGATAGGACAGCACATACCACTGCCTTTGATGAACCAGTTGTGGATCACTGGTTGGAATGGAAAATAGCCAAAGGATTGATCCAATGACCGACTGCTTCACAGATAAACATGCTACCACTTGAGCTATATCCAGCTCCCACTTTAAAACTGTACACAGAACAGTGATAAAAAATCTGAACAATAAAACTATATCATTATTATGATCCAAATACATGTAGTATACAGATGAAAAAAAGAGAAAGGAATCACATGGTATCAGGGATGAGAACAGGTTAGACATAAAAAGGCAGTTCTTTGCTAGGGAGTATATAGCAACTGAGGGGTTTTGCCCCCAACTGTGGTAGGAGACCTCATGAAATTTACCTTCAAAATGGCACATTTTGAGAACAGAAACTGTTAACTTTATTGCAGAAATTACATGGTCAATATATGATTACATGTCACATGCGAGTAATATGCTGAGAGCTGTCTGCCAGATTTACCCACCCACCACTTTATTTTCTCAACTGATTAGGAATGATATTGACAAGTGTCAAAATCAATACCCACAAATCTAACTGATTGGCAGGAAATTCTCATCCCTGTAGTATGAAACAAAACTTTAATTGTGTAACAGGGTTTTACTTCTGAAATTTGACTTCATACCCATCTTTGGAAAATGTAGCATTGTTTTACAAAGTAATAGAATTTTTTTTTCCATAACTTAAGTTATGTTAGAATGATAAAACATTATTTTACACAAATTAATGTATCTATTTTTATGTTTATTTAATAAAAGATAAAAAAAAGTTGGGTAATTTTTCTATCAAGATTAAGAATTTTTACTCTAAATAGAGAATAAAAATGATATTGCCTTTAGGAAATAGTGCCATATTCTGGCAGTCTATCAACATAGGTGACAAAAACATAAGTACTAATGTAATTATTGGAATATAGGTTTGGAATATAGTATTTCTATACATTACAATCTATATAAATACTATATTCCAAACACACATTCCATAAGTAATATTGTGTGTATAATACTAATACTAGATGTCACAGATGGATTGAATGCCAATATTGAGTGCATAAATCATAGGGGTGCAACAACATACAGGTATATTGCAATACTTGCTGAGCTTAATATATACCACGATATGGTTTCATGTATCACTATATATCTAATGAGAATTCATTCTTATAAAACATATGACTATGACAGTAAGTTATAAAAATAAACATTAAACTTAATTAAAAAATAAATCTGTCTCTACATATTATCTTTTTTCATCAGAAATTTGTATACGTCTGCCTGCCTGAGATACGTTTAGTAATTAGTATGATGGTATCAAAATATGACTTCATGCACCTGGCGCATGCTCCCTCTAATTTTCGGGCAATGAATTTTTTTCCTGTGTAAACCTTTTGGCACATGCAAGGTCTAGCTTCGCCCTCCAATGTTGCCCTCCCCTCCCGTTCACAATTGCTGTAACCTCCCCTGGATTTTATCACATCTTTGTAATTAATCAAACTGTATTGCAGTACATAATGCAATATGGTTTTGGCTGTATTGTTTCACCCCTAGTCACTCATTAACACTGACAACATCTTGACATCATCTGGGGACAAGTGTTTGTAAGAAGTGACTCAAACCCACCCTGGCATTTCCATATGGTACTAGCACCAGATTAGTTATTGATTCAACTTGCTGGTATGTTGGATATAACATTTTTGTTATGAATCCTTTACAGTCTGGACATAGAGACTCGTAGTAGAGAGTAATGTTAACAGGGGGCGCCACGTTCACTGGATAACTCCATTTCTCACACTGTAAGGACACCTGGAAAGAAAACAAAAACAGTACTAGTTATACAAGACATTATTTGCATATGGTTAAACCTACAAAAGGTTTTAAACTCTCACATTCTCACCCCTACTCAGGGCCGATGCAGCCGTTTAAATATTGGTGGGCGGGGGGGAAGACTGAATAGGCGTACAATCAATCATTAGAAGGGTGCCTACAATGTACTTATTAAATATAAATATTGTCACAAATATTTTCACTCATGATGATCTGTCTTGGAGGAATCTCTCAAGTGCCTTAGGTATTAACTGGGGATTAAACTTTACTCTTTATGTTATTTATTGTGTGTACTGTATCGTGAGCTGTGTTATGTCAAGTGTTCAAGTTGAGTCCCACATATTTAGAACATGGACCTGTTTGAGATTAGTAGTTAAGTATACTACGTGTAACGTACCCACAGACAACAGCATCAGCTGTTTTCTTTTGATGATCAGGTGATAGGGGCCTAACATATCTCATATATCAAAACACCTTAACTACTGCCCACCTGTAGTAATATTACTTCAAAGATAACATATGGGATTTTAGTAGTTCGTCAAGCCAATTAACAGAATAATATTTTACCTTTATGTTACTATTAAAATCAACCAAAAAATCTTTCAAATCTTATCTGTTTATATATTTAAAAAAAAAGAGAAATCCCTGACTGGTCGTATGTTGACATTTTAGGAATTCGTATCTGGGACCGGTCTGTTTTTAGACAGTTACTCGTTGTCCAGGCCCGTAAGCAGGATTTTCTTTAGGGGGGTGCATTTATGAAGGCCTGAACGTTTTTAACATTATTCTAGTAAATTATCGTCAATCCAAATTTGCATTTACGGACCTCAACAGATTTATGGGGGGTGCACGCGCACCCTTTGCACCCCCCCTGCGTACGGACCTATTGTCATACCGTAAAACATGTCACGTGACTTTCTCAATTTACGCAGACATAATGTTATGTTTGTGAGCTCTGCCAGTGACAATTGCTGCTTATTTTGGTATGTATTGATGTTGCACGTTATTGAGTGAATCTACAATGCCAAAGGGTCATTCCATGTCAGATCACCAAATGGCTTCCACCACTACGTTTTAGAATTGGTCAAAAAAAATATATGTCAAAATATCCATTAAAAAAATGATATCCTGAAAATTTTAGCTCAATCCGATAATTTTGGCAGAGTTTTGAAGTTTTGTGTTTTTGTCAGATTTTTGGCATTTAAGTTGTGGGTCCTATACCCCTAGAGATATGACCGTGTTTGTTAGTGACACCAAATATTATTGATAACATTTGCTGAAGTGGTATATGGTACCACAACTTCTTTCCAACACATCTTACACGTAATATGACTAGAAATTCGGATTCTCCATTGTCTGTTTTGTTTAAATACCAAATTTGAAAGCTCTGTGATAATTATAACAATTTTTATGAAGTTTTGGAAATGATAATCAAAAGTGTCGCTGAAATTCACATTAAAAAATGCCACAAATCTGACAAAAACACTAAACTTCAAACCTCTGCCAAAATTTCAAAAAGCATCTGATTAAGCTACAATTTTCAGGATATCAGTTTTTTAATGGATATTTTGACACATATTTTTTTTGTGCGATTCTAAGACGGAGTGTTGGAAAATTGTCAGAAAATCTGTTGATTTGACATGGAATGACCCCAAATGAGTGTTGTGCATCACTCCTTTTAAAAAGAAAATTTTTAGTAAATTTTACGTTTTTCTTCTAATTTTGTCTTCTGAATGTGAAGATTTGTATTTTTGTAATATAATTATTCTGATGTCATGGTTCATGTTGAGCAGATTCGTTGAAAACGAGCCGTACAAAAATAGACCGGAATCATATACAGCCCGGAAACTGATTATAAGTGATATATACTTTAAGCTGTGTGTGCTCTGGTCATTTTTTAATTATAAAACACTCTTAGAGTTCTAGATATTCCAGTTGCATGTTATTGTAAAACCACAGTGGTTAGCCTGAAATACATATGAAGCTACACTTACATCTGTTGTACTTTTTGTGCGAAATTTGAACAGATTTTTCATTCGTGACTTCGACATCATTCAGTGCTAGTTGCCCCATGTGCCGAGGCTGTTGGTGTCAACCCAGGTTTCACCTAGTGTTCCATCGCTTCTTTGAGATGGTCATCTGCATTAAGAAAGAAATAATATAGATAAACATTCTATTTTTTAAATTATTAATTCAGTAATGTTCATTCTGGCAAATTTTTTATTCTTTTTAGTTTTATGCTAATAAATTTGATCCTATTATCCAAGAACCTTACAGTTACCCAAGAAGCTTTTAACAATTTTAAAGTGAAAAATCTAAATTAAATAAGAAATTAAAGAGTGCCTAAACTATTTGTTTTTGCTATATACTCAATATAAATTTTTGCTGCTACATATACTCTTGTACCTATTATATTACTAACAGTAACAATACAACCACATGTACATTTCAAACCACGCCCAGATCAAGCTGATAAATACGCTGCTCAAAATAAAGGCATGCTTACTACATGTAAATAAAAACAAATATTTCTTGGTCCCTGTAATTTGATGAAACTTACATGTAGTTGTTTTTTTCCTTTCCAGAAAATGCTATTGTATGTATTTTTATTTATACCACACTTCCGGCCTCATTGTTATGGTTTCTTTTGTTGAAAGTGTAGGTGTATTTAAAGATTGTCCCTTATTTCTTTTACATTTATCGGGGTATGAACAAAAAACATATCTGCAAACTATGTGAATCTGCAAAGCCGTTCACACAAAAGCTTGTGGATGTTTTTTTTGTTGTTGTTTTTTGTTCTAAATGAATCTAAAAGAAATAAGAGACATTCCTTATAATTAAATTTAGGACATACATTTTTATTAATTACACAAACAAGTTCATATTTTATTTTCATTTATTTTGGGAAAGTATTGCAAAATAACACTCAAGAATACTAA
>JAULBS010024205.1:0-10581 GCA_032355785.1 Symmetromphalus regularis
ATGCATTTAAGCAACAGGAAATACTAATTTTAAAGGGCCAGTTCGAATGGCTACATATGTCGCCTCCAGTACTCAAGCGTTCGCATGACGTCGGCGAGGTAAGTCGCCTGCAGTGTTCAGAAGGTTAAATATTTTAATGAGTTTGTACTTGAGCAAGCAGTGCTTTGTTAAATGAGATGTGAACCTGGGTAAAATTTCTTCCTGCTCAACTTAGCTTTATTACAATGTAGCCAAAGCACAAACATTTTCTTAGGCCAAAACACTGAGTATTATCAAACTGCAAATCGCCACTGTTTAATGAAAGATAAAGAAACTGGCCGAAATGGAAGCTAATATCACTTTGGTCAGAGCTGCATGTCATTTCAAAACGTGGGTCTGAAGCAAGCCCAACCTGTTGAATAGAAAAGGCACAATAGCCCCTACCAATTACCAGACTTTTGAACAAGCGTGAAAAGAAATGAATGACGTTAACATTCGCCAATGGTTCTACTACAAAGAGAGGTAGCCCATGGCAGGATGGAAAGCTGCTCTAACTCACACCTTAATCCCAGTGTTTCCCTTAACACCTGTATTCAAATTGTCCCGTACACTACACATACAATGTGATCATGTGATAAAAACTGAATCAAGATTTGGCTTAAGCTGTGAATATAGCAGACATATTTCCACAGTTGACAAGAAATGTCTGTTTGTGTGTGTGATTAAGGATATCATAATATAAATCTGGCTAACATACAATGAATATTGTTTGTTTGTGTCGTTACTGCCCAACGCCAGTTAACATTCTCATTAATTTCATTATTCACAGTAATAATGCCAGGATTTGTTAAGGAGGATCAAAAGATATTTTAAAGATTTTTAATGCTGGAGGGATCCCGGATGTTCATAGTTGGATATAATGATACATTTGGTAAAAAAGACAAACTGGTGGTCTTTTACAATGTTAACATTCACCTATATTTGTACAAACACATTAAAATAGGCAAGGCCCATAGTATACAAATTTAAACATGCTTTGTGCATTTTATTTTTTATTTTGGCAAGGTGGGGGTAGGTAAATACTAACAATTATCATGAATGAATCTGAAGTATTAATTTGCATTATAAAACAGCAGTATATTTCTGTCAAAATCATTTGTTTTATTATATTTTTATAACAGATGCTAAGAATGGAAGGAGAGAAGGCTATTTGTATTGAGGTGATGGTACATAGATTTATTTATTGGTTTCACAACAGACGTATCATAAAATGACCATTTTTAAATTAAAATGACGCTAAAATAAATATAGTTTTGTCATGTTTTACACTTTTTAATCTGTAAAACATGTTTGAACTCATAGTACTGAAATACATTTACACAGATTTCTATTCTGAAACTGTTGTAAACATGGATAAATTCTGTTTTTGTTTATAACATGCGATTAAGAACTGTCAAGACTCTCCAGCCAGACAGACAGGCCAGCAATAATACCATGCAGCAGAATCAATATCTCCAGTCCAGTCAGATCTGTCCTATTCGACTGCGCGTTACCACTGGTAGTGATCAAATAAATACACTGTAGCCTTGGTAGACAACAATCATAGAGAACACAATGTTGTTTACAAACAACTCTCCTTACTACTTGGGTGTTTTATGAAATATATTAATGCTTTTCCTGCTTTGATTTAATCAACTACATATTGATTTATACATATTCACAAACCTGCCCACTTGACCTTGTATTAAGCATCCACCTTTAATGAAGGGCCACCTTTATTTTATCATGAATCACCTAGTTTAGTACACTTTATCCTGAATTAAGCAGCCACCTGTCTAAGAAGACAGGTTTGACAGTACCAGGGTTGTTATTTTGAACAAATTGCTGATGAAAATCATCAGTTAAAAATAATTTCTGATCATTTTTTATTTCCTGACCCCCAATCTGATGTTACTTTCACAATTCAATCTGCTTCACCAAAACAAAATGAAAACCCTGCAGTACATATATGAACACACATTTATGTATATCTGTTAACTAACAATTCACTTTATCACCTCATTGTGTTGTATGAAATATTGTAGGGGTTATAACTTACCAAGGAAATGGTCATATGAGCCCCACTACTGATAGTAGCATTCCTGTGAATTACATGAAACCAACTGATTAATAGATGGCCTTAGCTGCCCTTCATGGTACACTAAGTACTTTTCCAATAACTGCATTTGAGCATAGAATTGTTTAATTTTCAACTAAATAATCAGACTGAAACACACAACAGCGTGCATAAAGTACAATTTTGTTTTAGGTTGGTTCATGAGATTGATTTAAAAATAATATAAAGTTAGCATAATGAACATTTGGGCACCAGTGAAGAGACAAGACAGTGTTGCCATGCTTTTAACTGCTATCGCAAAAATTCCTTTACTGAAGCATTATGATGACAATTTCAAGAAAATTAACATAATGTAATTATTATACCTATAATATGTTATTACAAATACTTTAATAGACGAAATTTGTTTACCTTCACCCTTTTTAGAACTTCCAGGGTTGCTATTTTTAGAAATATTGCCTGTAGTGGTGAACGCAGTCATTAGTTTTCTGTTTGATAAAATTTTATTTCTCTGCGGGTTTGGGGTCAATATAATTTATGCTATATATTTTTTAAATAATTATTTTCTAAATATAAATAAGAAATTTTCCGCTCTCACCTGTATGGGGCAACACCAATCATGTGCATCCTGAGCCAGTCATATTGCGGCAAATTTAAATGTGAATGCCGCATGTTATTCAGAAATTTATCTTCGTAATGAAGTCCACACATACACAATATGTAACATATGTATATATAAATCTACATGAACATGTATGTTAGAAACATCAGTGTTGTATGAAATTGCATATCTTTTTCCTGTTCCAGTTTAATCAATAACATTTATAGCGCTATATATCTGTTTATTGTGTCACAGTTATTAAGGTATTTTATCTTGTATGCAATCTATTTTTTTCCTGTTTAATACACATGAATATAATAAATGTATAATAAATATCAGATATAGTATTCAGCTGCAATTTGTTGTTAGAAATCTGTGACATGTTAAAACAATGAGTTTATCGTATACAGTAAATTAATTGTATGAAAATCTTTTAATGCTTTTCCTTCTTTAATCATGTAACTAAATGAGTTGTTTACAAACATACATGTATTACTAAATTACAATAGCTTTGAAAAATAACAATATATATAAGACCCTGTAACCTTTAACCCTGTGCACTTGACGATTCATGAATGAATAACAGATGCTAAGCTGTAACCTGATCAGCCATTACTTCACAGAAGCATGTTAATCTTAGTGAAAAGTACACACATGTACATACATGCACATGTCTGTAAATATATATATAATTAAATGTGTGTGTATGAATTCAACTCATCCATTTTCTCAACACTATTCAAACATGAATTTAACCTGAATTTATATTTTTATTATATTAACACACGTCAAATAAGTATTTTCCTTTCCTGGAAAATACATTATTTGAAGTAATGAACTTAAACTTAACAAAACATTAACAATAAAATAACAAAGGTGTGAACAAATTAATAATATTTTGGGATTTTTTAAGGCTTTTCATCCTTCTACATTGCGACCGAATTGATCGCATATATCTGCGACCTTTTTTAAATTTGGCGACTGAAACATTTCATGTGATTGATCCCCTGGCAACCAAACTGAAGTGTGTCAGTCAATTTGTGCCTGTCACCAAATTAAGTTTTATAGTGTTATTACTATCTTTTATTATTAATCATGTTATAATAATAATTACATGACATTGTGTACAATTTGCATAACTCATAACAGTTACTTCCTATTTCTAAAATTTTTCATGTTTCAATATGGACGCATTTGTTTGTACCAAATCGTCATTTATCAATTTCAGCAAAGTACGGGAACTTACATTTTCTCAAAAGTGGGAGGGGTTGGATATGAGTTTTGTTTTTTATTATGTTGAAAAACAATGTGATTTTCTTCTACGTCTTGATTTCACTAACCCTGTGACATTAGTGCTGCATTGATCTGACGTCACATATTTTTAGCAGTATATACATCGCTAAACGTGTTAGTTTCTTAAAATTCTATATTATCAACCATTATCATTTAATGACACGTTTTGGCGACTTCAAGCTCATAATTATTTAGTTATGGATTCTGGGTGTTCAAAGTATTATTTATAACGTCTCAAGAGCAACCACGTGACAATATTAATGCTATTATACTTCGCGTCATATATTGGCTTTATCGTTTTTAACAGTAACTTTTCTTCTAGGGATTGTAGAACAAAAAGGAAAACGGTTTTGGAAATAAAAAGAAAGATCTGATTTTTATATAAAATTTCAAGAAAATATATTTAATATTAAATCTTTTATAAGGAAAAAAATATTTTTATGCATTTTTAGCTGCGTTTTTGGCACTTTTCAGTTACGATTTTTGGTACCGTAGCAATCATATATAATCCAAAACATTATGAAGTGAAATACTTTTTGTGTATCATGTACATGTTGCAAAAGGTTTGAAAGGCAGTTGTTTGTCCTTTTGGCACTTATTTTTCAACTGAAAAATGTTGATGTTTTGATGTTCTACTTTCGGTGACGCAAAGTATAATAGATGAAAAGTTTTGTCTCCTTTACCGGGTAAACGCAGTGGTGTTCAGGCAATTGTTCAGTCACTGCTAGGTATATGTAATAAACACGTATATGATCTAGCAACTTCTCAAAATACACATTTTAAACGTACAGCATCGAATTGATTCGAAACAAAAACAGCTGATTTTGTGTCAGACAAAATGACCGCTAATATTAAACTTCTGATTGTCAACACGTAAAAAATAACAAGCCCGTTTGAAAATATAAATATGTAAACCTCTGACATGTTTATAGACTTGACCGTATTTAATATAATCATTACAGCTTCAGAATTAATTACCTTGACTATGTTACATTCAGGTCATTTGCGTAATTTATTAAATTTACAAGGTAATTTATGTTTAGCTATCCTGCTTTTGTAAACTGAGATTTCTCTCATTGTTCATTGTAAGGTGATTATTGCTTGCTTTAAAATAAATAAAATGTTTCCAATTTTTAAATGTGCACCACTTAAAAGGAAACATCTGTCTTATTCGGAAGAATTAGCAACCACGTCTTCACCAGAACCAAGTACCAGAATTAATTTTATGAAGACTGTTACCAGACTAGTAGGATTATATACTAATATAAACAGACACTCAATGTGGCTCCTAAATGTCTTATTAGGCACCTAAAAAAAATTAAAACTAGGCGCCATCTGGCTCCTACACAAAAAATGTTAATGCAGAGGGCTGCTTTTCTGTGGGTGCACAAACTGCTGTCTAAAAATAAATCTGCTTGGTCATTTGTATTTATATGGTTGGATCGCCAACATTCAACAGCATATTATGGCCCTCACACTAGCAACGTGAAACGGCTCTCGCGATCCCGGCGAATTCGACGTATGTGAGGCACACTCCCCCAAAACCCACCAAATATCGTCCATCAGAGTTAATTTCACAAAGTGAAATATATATGTATCGATTCTGAATAAACTCACCGTTTGCTCACTTATTTCTATATGGTACACAGGGTTTCACATTTGAAAAGTAGAGGAGAGCTATAAATGACTCCAAGTAAGTTTCAGGGGAGCTTTTTCACTCTCCATAATCACACCCCTACAGAAGTGATGGGGAGCTTTTTCTTTAAAATCACTTGAATGATTTATTTGATTCAGAATCATTGATACATTTGGCCAGAGTCAATAATTAGCAATGTGTATCCGTTTTAAATCATAGTTCTATGAGGGTGTTTGTTCATGTCATCATCGTCAGGGAGGTAGTGGTATTCATATTTGGTATACTAGAGGCACTGATTTTCTGTGTTAACAGAATCGTGGAAAAACCCTGTCTGAAATGGAATTCCCTACTTTCTCCGAAAACATAATTACTTGTCTCCAAATAGTGCAGTTTATTTATTAATTTAATGGATTTTCCATTCGCATTTTGGAAACAAAAAGTCGATACCCAACTACACTGTTATCTGTACGTGTTATGCCAAATTAATTTTACCATGAGACGACCACCAGTCGATTTAATTGACGAAACCGGATGTTTAAAATAAAACGTTTGCTCTAATTCTCCTACAATTACGCTAGTTGAAGATTTATTACATATTTTGCGTCGATTTATTTATGTTTTTGATAATTTAAAACAATGACATTTTGTTATGTGATCGATTCTAATTATATTTTGGTATTTTCATGAAATCCGAGAATTACCGAACTCGATGGTATTTTTGGAGGGCGATTATTCAAGCACCTTGGTAGAAATCAACGGGCGCGGTGGGGTGCAATCGGGCGCCTTAAACGTGAAACCCTGCATATCCTGACCTTTTGTTACATCAGTTTTAGACTAATGATGAACAAAAAAGAACTAAAAGCCTGGAATATCATTAGTGATCTCACAACCATTCCGACATCAGGATGTATTATCACCAATCAACATTCTGACACTTAAAACACACAAATATGAAGCTTACAGGATTCACATATGGCTTGGGTTGTGGTTTCTCCCAGTCGATAGGAATATCTTCATACCTTTGGGGGAAAGAAACACATTTCAATATTATATACATGCAGTTTAACACGAAAACAACAAATTCATGAGAGGTTCCCAGTAAAAAAAATTAGTGTGTCTGACTTCAATATCACATTTATAAACAACCAAAGTCAAATTTTCATCACACAGCTAAAAAACAAAAGAATGTTTCTACTTTGAGATATACCAGGTAAACTGCACAAACAATCAAGTTTAATTTTAAGTAACCCATTTTTTAAGTACTTAATTTACAAGGAGTCATTTTATGAACAGGTTACACAAAATAAAATGGATTACCTAAGATTTAGTTATAAAAATAATAATAATAAAAAATAAATAAATAATAGTCATGAAGTCAAATTCCTTGTTATATTTAAAATCATTGAACTAATGTTATTAATGTTGAAAACTGACTATTGTGTTCATGGATACATACGTGCATCTATGCTCAGACATGGACTGAAAACAGAATAATTACCCATTGGCTAACGATGTACCTACAAAGTAGCATGTTTAGACATCTTTCCTTCAAGTCAAACAAATCTTACTTTTCAAAGTCTGAGAAAAGGTTGACATTAAATGTGTGCAACTTGTCCAGTTTGTAACCGTTGGTCATCTTGACAGCTTCCTGAGCATGTAGAGGAGAGGAGTACTCCAAAAATATATATCTGAAATAAAATATTATTTACCATTACCGAAAATGCACATGTCCATCAGTCATGAGATCAATGCTGAGATTTATGTTAAAGCTTAATGATTAATCCACAAAAGCTAATGACAACGCTAAAACAATGTCAGTGTTGGAAATTCATTGAGAATTGAGGTGGTCACCAGGGCTCCGAACATTGAAAAGTTGGTAGACCAACCTTTTTTTCAAGTACAATGGAATCCGCTTAAATGCAGAGGCCCTGTGCTTGCAATTAAACGGTATATGTATTTAACTGTTTGGCCAAATGTAAAGTTCATATAGGCCCAGTCTGCTGTAAACCATACAAATGTCTGGTGACCAGTCTATTACAGAGCAAATACAAACACCTTGCTCTCTCGTATGCTATTAATAGAACATGAACGCTAAGTATTTTTTCTATGAATAAATTAATTAAATTATACGTATTTATACCACCTATAGTGTTGTTAATTTATTTTAACTGTGTTCCGTTCACGCGCAGCAACCTGTTGTTTCACTGCAGATATGACCTATTTATGAACCGGACCCATTGATAGACTGGCTTCGGTCAACTTAAAGTGCAATTTTACCAGAAACATGCACGCAGCGTATTCAAATCACCACCGATGTGAATCTCAATATAAATAAATATAAATTAAAGAAATAAAACAAACAACTGTTCAGTTAAGACTTTCATATTTATGTTTTAAAACATTTTATAGAAATGGGCCAAATTATGCAATTTAGCCTATAAATAAATATTTATATTTATCACATATAAAACTGTTCAGTGAAGCATTAATAATTATTTTAGTCCATTTTTCAACACAAATTAAGGTATCCAGTTGATAAACTCTGTAACCTTGCGTTGTCGCTGATTACTGGCTGCAGTCTTTTCAAACTGTTCTTCTATGTCGTAAACATTGTCAAAGTCGACACAGTCATTTTCTTCGAAAAACTGTCGTATTCTTAAAAGATAGGAACGTATTTCACTTGCTGTTACGGGTAGCATGTAGTCGTCATTGTCGTCGTCGCTGTCGTCTGATACCTCCGATGTCTGGCTTGTTTCGGCTGAAAAGGGGGCACAGATTTCATCGTCAGTTGGAGTTGAATAACATTCCAGTGTGTCTTCTTGTGTAACATAATTGTTAAAATCGTTGACTGTCATACCAGTGCCGGCAGCAGTCAGTTCATCAATTTCGTCAACTTCGTCGTTGTTCTCTTCGGCATCCGGAACAGAAAATCCTCCCTTCCTGAAACAGTTAACGATAGTGGTTGGTTTGACATTTTTCCACGCTTTCGTCAACAGGTGTATCGCATCGAGTAAAGTCAGTTTTTTGGCAAGTTGGTTGGCAGTGATGTTTTCAGTGTCGTTGATGTCAGCAATGATTTTACTAACTACTTCAGTGCGATAATTCCCCTTCAGATTTCGAATTATTCCCTGGTCACAAGGTTGAATCAGAGAAATAGTTCTGGGTGGAAGGAACATCAACATTTTCAAGTTTGTCAGTCAGTGGGTGGGCAGTGCAGTTGTCCACTAACATAACCACTTTCCTTCGCTTGAGTTTCATTTCTCTGTTAAACTCCTAGAGCCATTCCATAAAGAGTTTTCCCGTCATCCAAGCATTTTTACTACTGGTATACGATACTGGCAGACCCTTTTTACCCCGGAAACATCGTGGTGCCTTGCTTTTCCCAATAACCAAGAGCTTTCTTTTATCTGTACCCGCCATGTTACATGCTACCAACACAGTCACTCTATCCATTGCTTTTTTACTGCCACTCACTTGATCCGTTTTACACGTTAGAGTTCCGTCTGGAAGTGCTCTATAATACAGTCCCGTCTCGTCTGCATTGTAGATGTCTTTGGCGTTATAACTTTCCTAAATTTCGGGAAGAACAGTTTTTGACCAGTTGTCGGCGCCAACGAAATCTGCGTCCTTCTTTTCAACATGTAGTTTTTTGTAAATAATAAGATTATGCTCTTTCCATCTGGCTAACCATCCAGTCGTTGGCTTTTTCTATTAAAATGGGTCCTGATACTGGTATGTATTTCAGTCAAGCATTAGTAAACCACATAGAGAGAGCCCCCTCAACATTCGCCGCTTTTCCCATTCTTTGCCGTTTTCTGTCTGTGTTGGCGTTGCAGTGATATTGGCTACGAATTTCCTCTCTTTTGATAGATATTCGCAAAACTTGCGACTGAGAACATCCAAGTTTGTTCACGATGTCTGCTTGCGATATTTTTTTATCCAACATTTCTACAGCTTCAAATTTATTTGCCAGAGATAAATCATTTCTTTTCCGTTTGTTTGCCATATTCAGGGACAGGAAATATTTTGCTAGCTAGCCTACAATGTATCTTGTTGAGAAGTGAAGAAATATCTATGCGTATCCTAACTTAAAAGTATGTTTGTATAGAATTTTATTTGAGCATTTTACTATCAAAACATCTATTGATGGCTACACCTTGTGGAGCCTCAATCTGTGATGTAAAAAAAAAGAAGAAGCATCTCTGAGCACGTGCTCTAAAAGCTAAAAATAACAGTTGTAGTGTCAGTGATGTTAATTTCATTATCATCTTTTATTAACAAACAAATCCCATTTGTATCATTAAGGAACTCAGATTAAAAGATGTTTATTTATTTAAAAAAACATTGATTAAATCAAAGGGCGCCAATCGACTGAATAGAGTCATGCGTAATTAACAAAGAAAACTCGGCCAAGCTGAGCAGTGAACACCGCTTTGATGTTTTGTCTGTGACACCGGATGTAGACCAACTCGGTGATTGGGATTAACAAATGTGCGACAGTGTGTACAATACAAGTGTTAATCTTGTAATTTAAAGGAGTGACAATCAACAGTGTTCAGTAATAAACATGATAAAAAATTTGGTAAGTGTTATTTCATATCATATCGCAGTTTACATGTTAGATAATACAATTTTGACAGGCTTTCTTCCACAATAAACATTGTCAAACTTTTATACTTACCGCACAATGGTTTTTTGGTGATAATTTTTTTAGATTTTCTCTGTTTTCATATGCAAATAACCGATATGTACGCTCAGAAGGGCATTCAATTAAGCGATACAATTTGTACTGTTTAAATGCTAAATGGTTCCATGCAGCCACATCTTATGCAAATAACCGATTTATGCAATTAACCGATATGCAGTTAAGTGGACTCCAATGTATTACCTAACTGCAAGTTGTTTATTAATTTGTTTTGTAAGGCAAGTGTGTCACACAGTGTGTCAAAAATAAAC
>JAULBS010024216.1:0-10581 GCA_032355785.1 Symmetromphalus regularis
TATTTGCAGTGTTTATTGCGGAATGGAAATGAGGCTGTGCAGTCGACGTTTGAAATGGATGTGATAACAACAGAGTACTATGATGAATCACCGGTAGCTGACAATCAAGTAGGAACTCGTGCTGCTAGCGTGATGCCCGTCATGAAGGGAAAACTGCATTTCCGAGTGGCAAACATTGGACAGGAAGGAGAAGTCAAGAAAAGCAAGCTCCAGAGGGGTTATTATTTTTTTTTTTTGAAACCCTTTTCCAGTCAGTAAATATTTTGGTCCAAGTTTGAGGTAACCTACGGGAAGAAATAAAAAAATAATGAGTGACTGGTAGCCTAGAAAAGTTATTAGCCACCACTAAAAAGATAACTAGAAACCCGCCAGTTATTGGTTGGAACCATGTCACTGGAAGATACAAATGGCTGCAACATTTGGGGTTCATTCTGAAAATGTTAATCTTGTAAATCTGTTCATGCATCGTACATGCATTGTACATAATCTCAGAGCTCGACCTTAGCGGTAGCCCAGGGTGCTCAGGCTACCAGATTTGTAAACCCGGTAGTCTGTTGGGCTACTAGATTGTTATCATGTCCAGTGACTAAACAATCAACTAGACGCATAAATTACTGATGTCTCAAATTCCACTTTTCACGTGTGCACTCTTCTGACACGAGTCGCCGTAACGGTGTTAACTGCTCACACTGTCGGACCAACTGGTGGTGATCGCACAATATGATTTCGAAATAAAAAGAGTATATGATCAGGCACTAATCTAGCATTTGAAATAGCATGTTTATTTTGGCCCAACGTTTGTTCAAGTTGCCAACTTAGTAATAGTGAGAAGTCGGAAGTTCTAATATTTTGCAAGAAGTAAAGTAAAAAACAAATCCCAATAACTAACGTCTGACAGTGACATCGATTTGTGATGCTATCCAAAAAACCCACCAAATGATAAAAAACAAACTAACAAACATTTTGTATTTGCTGGGTTCACTTATCCCATTTTTATCAAACTTCTTCCATTTCTTACAGAAAGGGAGAAGTCACGTCTCCCACTTTTTCTATCCTAGATTAGTGCCTGATATGATAATAGTCCCCACCCCCATGTTTACGCTAAAATAAATTATTTTAATTTTCTTTCTGCCTCCCTTGTTTATTAAAATGATGGTGGCTACCAATTTTTACTATGGGCTACCTGAAATCTACCACTAAAAAAAGTTAAGGTCAAGGCCTGAATCTTGGTAGTGTATATTTGATCATGTAAAGTGCTTCAGTGATATCTTCTGGGACTACTATCATAATGTAAATTTAACTCCTCATTATTGATCTCCACTCACCTGGGACGAGCGTTAATTTCTTTCCCTAGACAACATCATAATTTATTTTATTTTTAAATTATTTTTTATACATTTCGTTTGTTTTTTGTTTAATGACACCACTACAGCACATTGATCTATTAATCATCGGCTAATGGATGTCAAACATTTGGTTATTTTTACACATATTCCAGTGTGAACCAGCCTTCAACGGGTTTTGAACCATCACTGTTTTAGACAAGTATGTGAGATGGTATTAGTTAATTTTCACATTAAAGGTTGAACATTTTCTCATGTTCATCACTACCAGTTTGTCTCCCTAAAGGCAGGAGAGTGTATTTAATGGAATATAATTTTAAAACACATGTGAATTTAAGACAGTCTATACATTTTTATTTTTAATTACTAATGATTTGATTTTTCAGAAAAACCTGTACGGCCTACAAAAACATGTGTTATTGTTTCTCAAACAGCAGGAAATTGCTCATACAAGGGTGGCAGTTTGAACCGAGGACAAATGGCTAATGGTACGTTTTAACCTTCACACTACTGACAGATGAGGGGTTTTTGTTTAACAGGCATGGTATTTCTCTGCAAAATTGCAGAATTCTGAAGAGAAAAAAAAAAATATATATATATGCAAAATGAAAAAATATATATAATAATACAAATATATTTTTTTTTAAATCCGTTTGTTTACACATGGTTGCATAAATCTGTATTACATGGTTTGAAAATGGCTTTAACACTATAGTAAGATTAAAGAGATATTATATACATTGTTACAGCCGCACACAAACTGAGTGTATCGAGGGCTCAGACTCTACTGGAGAATCGTGAGGTGTCCACGCTCATATCTACAAAAGGCAACACGGTTGAGGAAGAAGACATAATGCGAGAAGGCAATGCAGAGAGGAGACGCAAACTGGCCAGAATGCAGGTGATCCGACAACAGGAGGGCATTGAGAACAAACCACAAACTATTATGGTGAGATTTTCAAAACAGGCAACAAAATGTTTGTATACATAGAATGCAGGCTAACATATAACAGGAGGGCATCGAAAACAAACCACAAACTATCATGGTGAGATTTTCAAAACAGGCAACAAAATGTTTGTATACATAGAATGCAGGCTAACGTATAACAGGAGGGCATCAAAAACAAACGATCAATGTGAGACTTTCAAGACATAGGCGACAAAATGTTTATTGGTATACATTAAATGAAAGTTATCTAGCAACAGGTTGACATTGACAGCAAATCATTAACTATCATAGCAAGGTTTTCAAAATGTGAAAAATGCTTGATGGTTTTCAATCAAAGGCTATTTCTCGTTCCATCACTGACTTAAATTATCTCTAATGCTTTGAATATAAATGCTATACTGTAAAATACTTTATTTTCGAGGGGTGTAATTTTTGTGCTAAAGATAAATTGCCATGTACGCGAAATTATTATTTCACGCATCCTTGATCAAACAAAAACTTTTTGTCATGTACCCTATATAAATTACATATTAATAAATTGCTGGCCAATTCATATTTTTAAAAATTGTACCAATTATTTTGTTAAACATGTGAAAACGCAAATGACATACACCATTCGATAGTGTCGTCCATTATGTTACATGGGCAGTGAAAATATAACTTGGCACTCGTGAAATATTATTCCGGAAAGAAAGGAACAAACGTTTAACATCGTTTTAAAATTATTATTCATTTAATAGAACTGTGAAATATCAGTTCAATTAGTTCGGTATATTTAATCGTTGCCCGTCCTACCAGCCATTCATTCTGCGTGTACAGTGAAACTAAAATTTCAATGGTCACAGTAATTAGTAATCACCGGTTTCAGATACAAAAATAAACAAAGATGGCGGCCAGAACACATGGTTACGATTCAACTTAAAATAAAACAAGTAAATTATCAAACATAAAACAAGAACATAAAATTGCATGATGTGATGTTTTATTACTATTTATTTTTTCTTCACATTTTATCGTTACCGTCTAATGATCGTATCAAAAACTTGAAAAAGTTGGAAGTCTGACCACAAGTTTAGTCAGGTTTAATTTTTCATGAGTTCTTAATTTTCGCTAAATACGTTTGCACAAATAACGCAAAAATTAAGTCCCCACGAAAATAAAGTATTTTACAGTAACACTACTTGATATTGTGATTCAGGGCTACCGGAAAGACAAGTGTGAGAGAACAAGAGAGTTGAAGACAGTTGAGATCTATCGCATGAACACAAAGCGTGAGGGAATTCTCACCATGTTGAGCAGCACCATTACTACACAACACACAATATTTCCATCCTTCGGTTCTGCGGAATTCTTTGAGTTTGTTTTGCGTAATCCATACAACGTGGAGCAGACACTAGCCATCGACTGCACAGACCCTGAACTCAAGTGAGTAGAGTCAGAATTTACTAAGATGTAGTAATATAACAGAAAATGTTAACCTGCACTGAGGGGATTTGAACCATGACTCTTTGTGTGAGAGTTGAGAGATCTGCCATCTGAGCTAATAGGGAAATTCCCTCTAGCAACTGCCAGTAGGAGCACTTTATTCTAACATCACTATTTCTAAAATCTGTAATGTTAACTGTTTTGCTACAAAATGGGTAATGTATGGAAAGTTTTATCAGCTATGTTGCTGGACTGATATTTGGCACTATTTTTTTCAAAGCCTAGTATGTAGTTTTTCATTCCAATTTTTGGAGTAAAAATTCCCAATCTAAATTAAGAAAATACTGGTACCGAATGTTTTTTTTCTTTTATTATAAATATAATCACTTAATAGTAAATAGATGTATTAATATGATGAAAATACACAAACTAATGTACCAAATTTTCTTCTTCTTTTATTATAAATATAATCTCTTGATAGTAAATAGATGTATTAATATGATGAAAATACACAAAATAAAAAGAAATTTTCTTCTTTTATTATGAATATAATCACTTTGTAAAAGATGTATTAATTTGATTAAAATACAAAAGGTATTAATATATTAATATTTTAAAATAAATTTAATACTTTTAAAGTGAAACATTTGTGAGATAATATTTAAAAAATCTGAGCCATAGATATCAAGTCAATTTTCAGAAATAAAAACCTGGCATTTTTCTCAGGTGAAATAATACATTTGTCCATATGTGTACTATTTTGAATGACTTCTTTGAAAACCTAATTACCCGTTTCATTTCATGCAGGGTGATTACTGATGCACGAGAATGGCGCCACTTCAAGCAGTTGAACCAGATAAATTCTCAGGTGGAGGAAGGAATGTTCAGTCAACAGCCCAACTCGGATCTTCCTGAGATCTTCCTACGTCCTAAGGAGACTGTTAACATACCATTCAAGTTCCAGTCATTCAGAGCGGACCATTCTGTCCAACCACAGGTTAGTTTGTTTAAAACATATTGAAGGGTGGAGCTGCAGTGATATGGTAGGGTTGCAAGATAATATGTATCCAACCACTGAAATTGCAGTGGCAGTTGGCAATGCCATGGATATTGTCGCAGAGTTTTTCATTCTTCACGACACTTTTTTGGCTACAGATTAAAAAATTTTTTCATAGTTTATTTTTTTGCTTATTAAAAATAAAGTATACTTAATTGCAGTGGTTGCCGTATCGCAGTACTTGGATTGTGATACAAATGTATGATAGCTTTTGAAACTGAGACAGTGTTACAATGGTACTTTATTTCCATGACATATTTCATTTACTGTAGAATCATGATGCCAATTTCAAGAAAATGTATATATTGCATAATATATTTATATATTGTTATATAATTTCTTATTTTTAAGGTGAGTAGGTATTTTTATCTTTTTTCATTTATTTATTTTCTTATTAAATTTTTTTGTCTTTGTAAATTGTTTTATATTATAAACGAAATGAAACTAGGAAAGACAAGGCATGTCATGTTGCATTCTGTCCACCAAATATCAAATGTGGTTGATAAGAACCTTTAAATAAAAACAAACCAAAATAGAATTTTTCTTTCTTTTCTGCCACGATGCATGTCACCATTATTCTTAAATTAAAACAGAAGAGTGTTATATAGAAAGTTGACTGTATTAAAGTTATTTTTGGACTGTACAGGGTCCAGTTGATCCCTTCAAGAAACCACGCAACATGAACAAGTCCCAGGAAAAGATTGACGTCCTTGAGTCGCGGGTTATCAAGGTAAATTTCTAACATTAATTTTATATGGAAATTGATGGTTATTAATTTTTATTGAAGACATTTAGATTCTTTAAATGTACATTCATGATATGTATATGTGAGGCATCCAAAAACATCATTTTGATGTTAGGGTATACCTCCATGATGTAAAATTCATACCATTTAAGTGTGAAATCCATTGTACATGTAGGATTAAGTGTTTGTATGATGTAACGATCTGATTGTCATCATTGACAGTTGAATCACACAACCAGGAGAATCTCATGACATTTTCTTCAAGTTTCAAACTTCCATATAATTATATAATTATCCTGGTCAATGCACTTATGTATGTAATATCAATATTTGTTTAACGACCCCCATCCCCATTCCCACCCCCAGCACCAAAATAAATATCAGATATTGTTTTCTTTTTTTTTTGGTCGTGAGTGGGTTTCATCTTGATTTAAAAGCAGTATGCAGTCATTTTAAATGTTTTAACAAAATTAACTAACAGAAATACAAGTATAATAATATACACATAGCTATTAAAGGATCAACTATTTTGTGGAATATGATGGAATTGTAGATGGTTTGTTTGAAAATGACAATGACCACAAACAAATTATTAACTGTGTAGGAACAAATTATAAATAAGATCTACTTGATCTGCTCAATCAAATCGTTAATCTGATTAATAATTTTGAAATAGAAGGATTTTAACACAAACTGTACAGGTAACAGAGTTCCTGCTGTCATTAAAAACCTGGATGTTTTGAAATTTCTGCATCAGCAGAGAGGTTTTTGATCATGCTTATCTGAGTGCAAGCAATTACTTCTTGTGATGCATTATTTTCCTGAAAACCATGTTTTTCACCACTGAAAGTCTTTGATTTTTTTCCACCCTAAAAAGTATAAACCCTGTCTTTTTATGCAGATAGAACATTTAGTTTTTCCATATTTCAGTTTTAGCTCTTGGCAGTGTGATACATCTGCACAGTTTTACAGATTTGTATGAGAAAAGGTCATTAAAGTTTTTGAAAAGTCTTAGAAAAGTTTTGAAATTTGATTCATGGAAGTCTGCAGAAACCCTGGGTAAATAAAATGTAAACTTATTCATGACTAATACAAAGTATGGTTGCTTGCAGGTCATTTTCAAATCTATTGACGACAAACCAGTATCTGTGTTGGTGCTGAAGGTGGAACCACAGCCACACGTTGTGGATCAGTCGTTCCGTTTCCACCACCCTGAACAGGCCTTCCTCAAGAAATCCATCAGACTTCAGCAAGTTCCAAATCTTCCATGTAAGTTTAAAACCTAGTCACAAAGTCCACGATGTTAGTATTAGAATTAGAGATTGCTGTATATATAATATATATAAATTTTTAGTCAGATTGCCCACCTGTATATAACAGGCAAATATCTTTTAAAAAAATTACATTTCTGCCAAAATACACACCAGCAGATCTGTAATGCCCAAAAATAACAAGTGTGACATTACTAAGGCTATAATGGGGTTTGTATTATGTTGGAATTTTATTTAATGTTTATTTATTTAAGGACACTCCCTCCCCCCCCCCAGCACAAAAGTAAACATCGAATATTGGGGGTCACACTGTGTTTAATTCATATTTGTTTTAATATTTTTATATATCTATATGTATATACAAATCAGAGATATTACAAAATATAAGCAATATAATGACACCAAACAAACTCACAACTAAGACCATGGTAAATAAAAACAGATTCTGTATATCACTGATGAAAAACATTTATTATAAAAATCAGTTTCTTTTAAAAACTAATTAATAATAAATTGTTTGTGAAATCAAAATTGATATTTTACACATAGAAATGGATTTGTTTTCTATTGAAATCTAATTTTATTTGCAGTTTGATAATATATGTCCTTTACTGATATGCAAGTTTTTGTCTTATACGTGTATCTTTACTTATTTCTATATTGATTCTGCAGCAAATCAGATTGGTGGAAGTGGGTTGAGTAAATTGTTTGTACGATGTAGCGATCCCAACATCATCTGTAACAGTCGCGCAACACAACCTGGCGAACCTCACGACGTTTTCTTCAAGGTACATACTTCCATATACATACATAGTAAAACTACAGGGATTATCATCCGGGTCAATGGTTTGAGAACTGACATTGCCACTTTAACATGTATATATAGAATGCCATGTTGCGTTTCAGATTTGATGTTGTCACTTTCACATGTAAAATATTCCTTGTGAGATTTAACATTGCCACTTTGCTTTGTGGTATATGGGAATTGTATGCCAATCGGTGTATATATACACCAGTAAAGTTCACAGAATGCCTCAAGGTATATCTTTCACACCCAAAGGCTTTGAGTAAAAAAAAGGCTTCAATGTAGGTACAAATGGAAACAGTTTCTCTCAATTTATGTGCACTGAGGTAACAAGTCGGCCTCCAAAATACCCAAATTATATTTTCTGGTGGGTGACTTCACCTTCCCAGACCGACTATTGGGGCATTTCCCCTGCACCTTATCGAGGCCTAGGCATCCCTTGAATTTGGATTTTAGGCTGAATAATTCCCATGCTTGAGTAAAATATATACAGAACAGTAAACTGATTGTCTCTAAAATAGCCATTCCTACCCATTAAAAAGGACATCGATACTGATCATATGTCTGTAAAGGAATTTCCTGGTAGAAATCATGGTAGTTTTAGATGATAAATCTGTCGTTACCTATAGGTGACCAGGTACCTATTTAGTAGTGTTAAAATAAAGTGATTCTACTGGCTGTAGCTAGTGGGAATTTCCCTATTGGCTCAGTTGGTAGAGTGCTGGACACTCAAACTGAGAGTCATGGTTCAAATCCCCTCAATGGAGGTTGAGAGTTTTCTGTTACACCTATTTTGTGGTATCCTCTAAATGAGTTACAAGGCACTGCTTATTTTGATGCCTGACTTGTAATTATGACCATAAAATACCATTTTCTTTTCAGTGTGCACTTGGTGTATCACCTCAGATAAAGAGGTTTCACATTGCAATCTACATCGACCCTCTACTCTCGAAACCCATCCAGATCTGGCAGATTTTCACCCACGCGCTACAGCGGGTTGATATCACGTCTCTAGAAGGACAGACCAGCCATTTCTCTCTGCTACTTAGGTAAGATGCACTTCATAAAGTCTTATTTGTTTTATTACTTGGATTGTGAATTTTTACCTCCAAATGTTTAATATTATGTCAACTTGATTATTTACTTCCATGTATTTTTTTAACGTTCTTGGTCTTTCTTTGTTAATAAAAATGTATGTCTGATATAGAACTGTTATATCGGGATATTTTTTTCATAAGGATTTAATTTTCGTGAATGACAAAACATAAATTATTATGAAATACAATTACTATGTTACAGTGACTTGTAAAGGTCTGAACCTACCATTGCATGTCACATTTGTTTGCTGTGTTTTCAAGCACCATATCGTCACCCTCATAACCTAAGTGCCTAAGTAATTTTTTTGTAGCTTTGAGAAAAAGACAAAGAAACTGCTTCAATTACCCATCAATGACTATTTATTAACCATTCTACCATAACTTTAGAAAATACTGGATTCTGATTGGCTATCCACTTTAAAAACTGGATATTAAACCTGCGTTATACTACCTCTAAATGTAGGCCATTTAGGAATTGGAATTGATGTTCACAAACATGACGTCACATTCTGCAATTTTCCAAAATTATGATCCAAATGTAAATACGCTTGGTCAGTAAAGAGTCACTTTAAATTCATGTTCACTTACATCTGTTAAATATATAAATGATCAGTATTTGAAAACTGTTACTTAAAAAGAATTTCAAGAAAACACCCATCAGAAATTAAAATAAATAACGAATCATTAACAAAAGACCATTAGAAGTACGACAACCATCGGACATCCAAACAAGTTGGAATTTTCATTTTCCATACATACGTTAATACAAACACGTACAGTAAACACTAGCAGACGATATCAGAAAAAACAACATCACAGAATGTTGCTAAATCATATTCTCATAATCTACAGTTATTTTAGAAGATTTTATTTAAATAATTGAAAAAATAAACAGATAGCACCCATGTGACTGACCTATGACAGGATGTTACATCACATTACTTTTGTTTCGAAGTGGATATTCATACGGCCATTGTGTAACCACTGTAAGCAGTACTGGATTCAATGCTTTAATTTTACGACTGTGCATAG
This sequence comes from Symmetromphalus regularis, assembly GCA_032355785.1. Classification (NCBI taxonomy): domain Eukaryota; kingdom Metazoa; phylum Mollusca; class Gastropoda; order Neomphalida; family Neomphalidae; genus Symmetromphalus; species Symmetromphalus regularis. The sequence continues at coordinate 9,725 of JAULBS010024216.1, forward strand.
ATCGGTTGCCGTAGTTACTTGTGGTTCTCATTCTCAATTTTAGATGCCACTGATCTCCAAACCTGTACAAACAAAACACGCTATCCGTATTGCATAAACGGTGGCCGTATGAGCAAGTCACCTTAACTGGATTGATTATATGGCTGCCGTACAAATATCACCTTCCAATCTCGTTTACATTACAGTTCTTTGTTGACGTTTCAATGCCTGTTCACTCCTGTTTGCTCAACTTGTTGAAAATTGTTCCGAGTATAAAGTTGTTTTATAGCTATGGTAAATGGAGATAAACATAGTCTGATTTCATTTTAGAGGTATGTTATCGAGGATTTGAAACACTTGCGTTCGGTTTTAAATGTCATTTAGGGGTTTCAAATCAACGATAACCTACCTGTAAAATGAAATCAGAGTATGTTTATCTCCTAATTTATCAGATTATCATCATCAAGTGGGTTAGGAAGTGTACATTGATATTACATTGACGTAGGCATTTTTACAGCATATGGCAACTGTTACTGTATACGCAAATATTTTTGTGGCTAAAATAATTCATGATTGACCTTTCATTTTACATTTCACGAGGAATTATTTTCGCATCTGGCTTCCCCAGTAATAAAAAGAGCAACATTGACCTAACTCCTTTCAGTTACAGTTTCATTTATACACTTAAGACATTCTTAACAAACTATCCATGTTTATACGTATTTCCGATAAGATATGTTATCGATTTAACATATGTGTATGGTGCAAAGACAAATAGTCTTTATTGATAGGCTAGTACCCACAAGTTTCCATTCAGATTAACTAAGAATATAATTCACAATTATTGTTGAATAATCACATATAATCTTTGTAAAAAC
>JAULBS010024227.1:0-10581 GCA_032355785.1 Symmetromphalus regularis
GCCTTGCGGAGCACTCACTCTGGGTTGAAGCCGATACTGAGATTAAAAATCCCATGCCTCGACTGAGATTTGATCTCTGTACCTACCAGCCTCGAGACCGATAGATTAACCACTGCGCCACGGAGCCGGTTAGTGTCTGTTCTGACTTGCAGAATATAACAGGCTGGTTCCATTTTAGGCCCCTATTGATTCTGCTAGGGGTGCAATGATACGGCTAAAACATATTGCGAAGTAGCATAATTTTCAAAAAAGAGCATAATTTTTAAAAATAAATTGGGCACTGCCACTAGCATAGTTTGCTACTTTTACTAGCACACTCCATAAGACCCTATTCCATTCTCCATACATCAGTTGAATGTTGGCATCAAATGGCATTTGTTTGAACTTTCTTTTATAATTAAACAAAAACGATGCCTCTAGAGCACATTGATTTTTTTATCGTATCATCGGCTATTGGACGTCAACCATATGGTCATTCCAACATATTTCTTTTGAGGAAACCCGCTGTTGCCACATAGGCTACCCTTTCCGATAAGCAGCAAGGGGACTTTTATATGCACTTTCCCACAGACAAGACAGCACATACCACGATTTTGATTTTATTTGATGAACCAGTTGTGGACGACTGGTTGGAATGGAAAACAACCCAAATTGCAAATGAACAGGCGAGTGTATCCCATGACCGACCGCTTCTCAGGCAGAAGCTCTACCATTTTAGCTACATCTGCCTATAATTAAAAAGGTCTTTGGATATATGGCATTTTACAAAATATCTTCTTTTTTATTTATTCATTATTGGAATGGGAGCGGGATGTAACTCAAATGGTAGCATGTCCGCTTAGGAAGCTGTCGGTCATCGGATCAATCGTTTTCAGTAGACCCATTTGTAGTTTGGGCTATTTTCAATTCCAACCAGTGGTCCACAACTGGTTCATCAAAGGCCATGGTATGTGCTGTCCTGTCTGTGGGAAAGTGCACATAAAAGACACCATGTTGCTTGTTGGAAAGAGGTGCCTATATGGTGGCAGTGGGTTTCCTCTAAATAAATATATCAGAATGACCATACGATTGACGTCCAAAAGCCAATGATAAGATAAAAATCAATGTGCTCTAGAGACGTTGTTAAATAAAACAAACTTTACTTTTACCTAACAGATTATTTTTTAATGGGGAATTGCCTATATTAATTTATTGACTTACATGTAGTCATCGGAGTTGCAATAAAACTATATTCTATTTGGAATCCTTGCTTTGTGATTGACTCATCTGTCCTGAAAGTCAGTAGTGCCATGGAAGGCTTTCTGGACGTCCATGGCGAACGCCGTCCACAAAATGTAGAAATTTGTTCATTCTTAGATTCAGGCACTGCAAAGACAAATATAATAGAGAAAAAGAGTATTTACATAATATTCGTCTGGTTACGTCATTCTGGCCACCCCCTATAATTTGGCAATTATAACATTTTAATTTAAAAAAAAATTCATGCTAATGTATCCGGCATCATATTATTGCCCCCCCCCCCCCCCAGTGGATTTTCTTGATCCGCCACTGATGAATCCAAATAACCAACCAGAAACGGTTTCCGTCAAACACTGTTACGGAAGGTTTTGTTCGCCATTTTGAATTAAACATTGTCTCGACAGTTACGATATGTGAGATTTAACAGTTCGTATTTCGTTATAGGTGAAAAAAAAAGTTTCTAAATTAAAATCTCCAAACAAATTGGAAGGCACGTCTGTCATTTTGACGTCATCGTTTGATGTTTAAAAATAAAATTTTGAGGGAATTCCTTGGTGATCCCTTTGTTGATATAATTCATAAAGTAGTTTCGGTTATAGTCCGAAATAGTGCAACATAGAAATTAAATTACATGACAAATAAAAAAGTTAACTAAAATGAATGAATACAAATAATTATTACATTTTTCTATAAAGTAAGTATTTAGTCGGGGCGGGGGGCCTTTGGCAGGGGGCTCGGGACAATTGCCCCCTTTGCCCCTTATAAATTCGGCCCTGAAGACACCCAGATTTTCATTTAATCTGTTCAGTCAGATTTCTCTTCACGGACCTCCAAACATTTTTCGTGGACCTCTGAAAAATAAATGAACTTCATATTTTGTTTTCCACAGAGGTGTTCATATTCTCGTTTTAATCTTCCCTGTGTACAGTCCTGATAGTTTATTTGAGAGTACATGTACTCTACAACCTTGACTCACATTACTTATCACAATTATTTTAAATAGGTTAGATATAGTATAGTATTTTATTATAACTTCCGAGTTCACAACACGATTACAAAACTCAGACCAGTGGCATACCGAGTGACATAACCTGTAGTGTTGACCTGCACAATGAGCAGATGACAATTTGCAGTAGTGGACCAGGGGCGTCCAGACACACCCATTCACTCGACATTTTTTTTTTTTTTACATTTTACGAGAGGAAGGACGTGAAAAGTAACCATTACCCATCACATTTGGAACCCCCTTTCAAAAATATTGCATCCGCGCCTGCTTTGCAGTAGCGGATTCAGAGAGATCCAGGGCGTCCGGAACCCCTCTTTTCCATATTTTTTTTACGACATTTTCCGAGTGGATGGACGTGAAAATTTACTATTTTTCCCCAGCCCTATTCAAACATCAAATTTGTACACCCCCTTTCAGAAATCTTGCATCCGCACCTGTTTTGTTGCAGACACCAAAAGCTGACATAATTAATTTGGTTATACATCAGCAAAACGTAATGATGAGATGAGTATTGATATTACATTGAAACATTCTCTTGGTTGATCGAACAACAAACAATAAAAAGCTTTTTTTGACTGTAAAGACAAATATATCTGTTTAATAAATAGCTGAGTATTTACAACATGTCTCAATAAACTATAGTTAATTCATTTAGTCTACACAGCAAAAATAGCGCTGTACGTTTCACGAGCGTGAAACATGTTTTCATGTAAATAGGCGGACGTATGTTTAACTTACGTTTTAAACGTACGTTAAACATGATATAAGTATATTTTTCATATAAATGTTAAACATACGTTAATGACATACACAATAATATGGAAAGGACTTCTGCAAATATGTATACGTTTCACTGATGCTATGGACACGACCTTGGTTGTTAAGGAAGCTATATTTAATTAGATTTTTAAAATATCTATTATACATTTTTGAATCAAGGCCTACAAAGGTCACTTTTCTAATTACTTTAGACAACTGTTTTATCATTGCTAAGAACATTTGCTGAGAACACCTTGTTGATTACTAGGGAAAGTAACACCATAAATACTCATATGTTAAACGTACGTTAAACATGCGTTCTGTTAAAGAAACGTATGTGAAACATGTTTGGATAGGAAACATATATTTCACAGAATGTACGTTAAACATGTGTTTAACATATGTGAAACATACGTTTGCCAATTCATATGTGAAAAATATGTGGCTTTTTTGCTGTGTATTATACAATTTCAAAATCTAATTACGATATAGTAAGTTCTATTTCTTTGAAGAATCAAGAAAACATTAAACAGAGAGGTAAGAATGTTTTGACAGTGGAGTTTAGTTTTTGTATATGCAACGAAGAGATAGGCTTTCAGACACACATGAATACGTCAAAAGCAAAACAATCCGTAACACTGAAGTCAAACTGATTGTTTTGCCATAGGCAGTCATTTTTTGACCTCGTTTATAAGGACTCGGATCGTTCTGCAAGCACAGGGACATTTGAAAACAAGCGTCTTCGTACACAGTTCGCAGTAATTATGAAAATGTGTGACCCTGATGGTTTTGCCGTTGAAGTCTTCACATACATGCACATAGATAGACATGAACATACAGACAGTTGCAACCACATGCTAAATCAAATAGTCGACTAAAGCAATTACATGTCGGGAGATGCACAAATAAAACACTAAATACATTAAGTCCTTATACTGACCATACCCATACTCCTATCTAGACCTGCTACACCGATAGTCGAGTGGTTAAGCTATCGGACTCGCGGCTGATAGGTACTGGGGTCAAATCTCCGTCGAGGCATGGGATTTTTAATCTCAGTATCTGCTTCAACTCAGAGTGAGTGCTTCGCAAAGCTCAGTGGGTAGGTGTATACCACTTATACCGACCAGTGGTCCGAAACTGGTTTAACAAAGGCTGTGGTATGTCCTGTCATGTCTGTGGGATAGTGCATATAAAAGATCCCTTGCTGCTTGTCGATAAGAGTAGCCGCTTTAGTTTGGAGGCAGCGGGTTTCGTGTCTCCTATTAACCTCTGTCCTGGACAGATAGCACAGACAGCTGAGCTGTGTGCCTGGGACAGCGTGACTGAACCTTAATTGGATGTAAACACGAAAATAAATACAACCAACCAACCTGCTACTGTCCTATTATAAAGTACGTACGTTGACAACTGTTGACATGTTTTGCTGGTTATTTAAAATATTGTTGATATACTTTTATATTCACTTTTTTTAAAGGAGAAGAGAACATCTGTAACCAGGTAAGATCACAGTCATGAACCTTACTCTACCTTAATGAACGCACTACCGTGGAAATACCAATGACAGGTCCAGAGATGCTCGGTGTGAAAGCGTGGAGAATCGAAGGTGGCGAGTATATTATTTGCTACATTTTACAGTGTTTCAAGATCATATAATGGGACGTAGCCAGAGAGGGAAAAACGCCGAGGCAAACCCAGACGCTGGGAGCTTGAACAATGGGGATAATAAATATCAGTATCATGGGAGAGGTGGGGGGGGGAGGGATAAAACAAATCTGCAGAAATTCCCGATGGGGTAAGCGCCTCATCTACCTAATGCGGCTAAGCTAGAGCTATACCAAGACAAAACTCACTGTTAAACTGTCCTCTGTGTACCTTTTTGAGTTACACCTCCTAAACAATCTTAGATAACTTCACAATACCTGTATTACTCTTTATACTGAAGCAATAAAATGTAACAGCAAAGTGACGACGTAAAGTGTGTAAATTGAAGGCAAACTCGATGGGAAGCACTAATTTAAGTCTTGAGAGGTACAAATGTTTAGCTGACGGCGGGCGTTAGTTAGCACAGTATCTATGTGACATGTGAACATTCAGTCTGAAAATATATATTCTTCTGTGATATGTTTGTAAAACAAAAATACTGATGAGCAACTGTTTGTTGAGACACACAGATTCTGTTCAAATCTCCAATTCGAGGTTCTAAATGTAATTACATCAACTGTTTAGTCTTCATGCAGGGTTATCCTGAAACTGAAACAAATAAAAAAATTAAATTTATTATTATTTTTGGCACCAAAATACTTCTTAAAAAGTAAATACCCCTTTTATTAATGATTTATAGCGGCTTTAACGATGATGATAATAATAAATAAATATATAAATATATAAAAGAAAAGGGCCGTCACATCTCCATGACAATTATTGTTATATCAGTAAAGCAAAATACAATGTACATGTACTTCATTTGGAGATAACATGTCAGCAGGGGCGTTGGAATGAAATTCATATTGTGGGGAGGGGGTGGGGTAGGGCTGCTCCCGTTTCTGATAATCAGAATTTGCCGGTGAATAATTCAACGATGAATAAGGAACATATTTATGGGAATTATAAGGGAGGGGAGGCTGGAGGCCTCCAATCCACCGGTTGCAACGCCCCTAGTCAGTGATACATGATTAGACAATAAGGTTTTCAGTCAGACATAATTTCAGTTGTGCGTTATATCATGAAATAGCCACTACAAATCTACCAGAAAACTCCCTGAATGCTATAATCATGTTGAAATATTTAAAAGTATTTAAAATCGGCCAAGAATGAATCTTGTGAATAAATGTACAAGTATTTAAAAGCACGTATATGCGCACTTCATACCTGGACAGTTTTTTTCGTCGGTTTCGTCGCGGCAGTCTCTGTCGCCGTCGCAAACCCACATTGATGTGATACAGTTTCCGTTCCCACACTGGAATTCATTGGAACTGCATGTCACTAAATCTGTAAAATAAAGCGGTCGGTCATCGGATTGCAGTTGAGGCTATTTTCCGTTCAAAATAATATGGTTTATCAAAGACCGTGGTATGTGCTGTCATGTCTGTGGTAAGGTGTAAATAAAAAACACAAAACACATGCTGCTTATTGGAAAGAGTAGCCCATGTGACGACATCGGGTTTTCTCTAAAGAAATATGTCAGAATGACCATGTTTGACGTCCACTGGCCGATGATAAGGTAAAAATCAATGTTCTCTAGAAGCGTCGTTAAATAAAAATGTTAAAAAACTTAACTGTAAATTAAAGTGAAATCAGGTGAATACTAATCATCATAGACGAAGGTCTATATATATATAATATATTTTCTTACCATATGGTCAATCTCAAAACAAAGCGTAGAAATATGAAATATCACTTCCCAAGGTTTAACAAAACAAAACACTATTTGTCTGAAACATAGATATCTCCAACACATTAAAAGTAATAGTGTGATACAATAGCCCCTTTTCACACATATTTACAACCTGGTTTCCATGGTACCCGTTAGTAAAAAACGTTTTATTAAGGATCGCATCCTGAAACACTTAAATTGTTATATCTTTATAGATTTTAAAGGCACTTCTAAAATACTGGTATCAAATAAAAATAACAGAAGTGTTCCGATTGTTTATAACATATTCGATATTGAGGTAATTTGTATTAAATATGTTAATGCTGAAAATGGATTTTTCATTGAAAACATTCTTTGTATAGCAAATATAAAAAAAATTCTTTACATTAGCGTCAACTGAACTGAACTTTATTTCTCTATGGTCGTAATTCAACGGCATAGGAGGTACAATAAAATATTATATATATAGATAAAATGACAAGATGGCAGTAAAAGTATTCTGCTAATAATGTACAAAATATGATTAAGCTGATATTAATTAACATAAATTATATAAATAAAGTTAAGAAATCGTAAAATAGGAACAGAATTTCAGCCGCGGGACTTTAGAATATTCATAATTATGTGGCAGAAAATAGCTAGTTTTCTAAGGACACCAGGTTTTTTAGTTTCAAATATCATTTTAAATTTATATATATTTGGTCTAGACTGACAATACATGGGGAGACATTTTTTCTTTCATCTTTAAAAAAAGGACAATTCAGTATATAATGAAATTCATCTCTTATATTACTTGTTGTGCACAGCAAACATATTCGATTATATGATGGTATTCTTTTCCATCTACCTGTCTCAATGGGAAGGTAATGATTTGAAAGGCGAAAATGTAATAATGACAGCCAATATTTTTTCTGTAATTTCGTTAAATATGTCTCGAACACTATACTAGATTTAAACAGTTTGGATGAATTAGTTGTGTTGTTTAGAATGGACACATATGACAGATCGTCATAATTATTATTTAAGTTTAAGACAGATGTATAAAATGTTAGGTGATACATTTTATTCAACATCGCTGTCAAGGGGAAGCTTGACTATTCCAAGAAATTTGTATTCATATTAGTTTTATTTATTATTTTATTTTATTTATTTTTATGTTTTATCTGTTTACTGTCATCATAATAATAATCATCATCATCTTCATAAACATAACCATCTTCATCAACATATCATCTTCATCAACATAACTATCATCTTCATCAACATAACTATCATCTTCATCAACATAACTATCATCTTCATCAACATAACAATCATCATCTTCATCAACATAACAATCATCATCTTCATCAACATAACAATCATCATCTTCATCAACATAACCATATTTTTCAGCACTATATCATCATCATCATCATCACAATAATCATCATTATTATTATTAAAACATGTTGCTTGAGATGATAAATTATATTATATTAGCTAAAAAAATCCATAAAATTCTATATATATAATATTAGTCGTCACATAGGAAAACGTACTGTACAATTTGACAACCTTTTTCTCAGATAATATACATTCAGAAATATGTGAGGTATATTTGAATTCAAATGTTAATATAATTTTATTTTGTAAATACATATGTGATAAAACAAATCTCAAATTAAATGTGCACTTCAGTAGCAAACACTGAGCCCAGGTACTTGTGCCATCAAACAGGTACGTTATAGCAACATCGGTCAATGTTACGAACGAAGTATAAACAATTTGGAAGTGATGGGACACCCTTCAAAACGAATGAAATAGGGTACCTCAAACTGTTACTAACGTGTCCTAAGGAGATAGCCATGATGGATGCATGTATGTTTGGAAAATGAGTCACGGTGGTTGTACGCGCTGTTTATTCATTTGCTCTGCCTGGTATTACTATTGCTATAAATATTATACTGTTCCCAATATATTTTAAATTGTTTTAATATTCCCTACTTATTTTAAACAGGTTTCAATAAACCCAAATTTATCTTATAAGAGCTATATGTAATGACCGTCTGCTAAAAGAATGCCACCTTTTAGAGTGGGACACACACAGGCAAGCACGCACATTCGCATACACTCGCATACACACACAACCACACACATACAAAACATACGAGGGTTCATAGCCTACAGTTCATAGGCTAACCATGATGCCTTTGTGGAATCGTACCCCCAATAGCCGATGTTTATTTTTGTGCTGGGGGGTCGTTAAACAATCAATCAATCGTGGAATCGTACGCATACACTTTCACACACATACACACACACACACACATACACACACTCATACATATATACAGACATACTCATACACACACTCATACATACAGACAGACACACACAGACAGAGAGACACACACATAGCTACACACACACACAGCGACACACAGAGCGACACACACACAGCGACACACACATACATAAACACATACACACACATACATATACACACACATACACACACACATACACACACACACACACACACACACATACATACATACACATGAGACAAATAACTTATACGCCCTTAAGACTAGGTATACATTTTAAGTTATGGATTTATAATATGACGGCTATCAAGTTCGAGTCTAGAACATTAAGGTACACACTTAAGAACGGATAAATATTGAATACAATGATCTGAATTACAGTATGAAGTTTTGTGGGAAAACTCATGTCACTTTGACCCAGACAAACGTACATATTTTCATTTAAATATCTTAATCCGATAGAGATATGCTGGTGTGAAACTTATGCATATGAATCTAAATAGTGAGAATTGCTGATCCAGTGTCAGGACAGCAGCTCTCAATCTTAAGACACTGGTTAAGAACCCGTTGACTAAGTGTCAAAATAACCAAATGTTTGACATTCAGCAGCCGATGATTAATAAATCAATATGCTCTAATGGTGTCGTTAAACAAAATAATAATAATGATGATGATGATGATGATGATGATGATGATGATGGTGGTGGTGATGATGATGATTGTGGTGGTGGTGATGATGATGGTGGTGGTGATGATGGTTGTGATGATAATGATGATAATGATGATGGTGATGATGGTGATGATGGTGGTGGTGATGATGGTTGTGATGATAATGATGATGATGATGATGATGGTGATGGTGGTGGTGATGATGATGATGGTGGTGGTGGTGATGATGATGATGGTGGTGGTAGTGATGATAATGATGATGGTGGTGATGATGGTGATGGCAGTCATGATGATGGCAGTGGTGATGATGATGGTGGTGATGATGTTGATGATGATGATGGTGGTGATGATGATGATGATGGTTGTGATGATGATGATGATCATGATGATGATGGTGGTGGTGATGATGTTGATGATGGTGGTGGTAGTGGTGGTGATGATGATGATGATGGTGGTGATGACGATGATGATGGTGGTGATGACGATGATGATGGTGGTGATGAAAATGATGGTGGTGGTGGTGATGATTATGATGATGATGATTGTGATAATGATGATGATGTGATGATAGTAGAGCATTCACCTAGACTCATTCTCTCATTAGTTTTATTTTTGTCCAATCCAGTGCCCCACGACTGGTATATCAAATCTGTGGTATGTGCCGTCCTGTCTAACGGGGAGTGTTTATAAAACAATATAACCAGATTCCTCTGATGAATACTTGTCAGAATTATATAATGTTTGATATTCAGTATAGCCAGTGATTAATGAACAATTGTGCTTTAGTGATGTTCAACAACAAACTATTTTTTTTTTATTTAACCCCCAAAAATGTAAAATCATCCATAACCCAGAGTGAGTGCTCCGCAAGGCTCAGTTGGTAGGTGTATACGACCTATACCGACCAGTGGTAGACAACTGGTTTAACAAATGCCGTGGTTTGTGCTATTCTATATGTGGGATAGTGCATATAAAAGATCCCTTACTGTTTATAGAAAAACAGTGTGTTTCGTGTCTCCTACTAACACTAACCTTTGTCCTGGACAGACAGCACAGGAGCCTGAGTTATGTGCCCAGAACAGCGTGCTTGAACCTTAACTGGATATAAGCACGAAAATAAATACCACCCTATCTTTGAGCCTTGCGGAGCCGGTACTGATATTAAAAATTCCGTGCTTTGACTGAGATTTGATCCCATTACCTTCAACGGAGAGTTCCAAGAA
>JAULBS010024238.1:0-10580 GCA_032355785.1 Symmetromphalus regularis
ATATACCCATTCATTTTAATTTACTACTTTCAAAAAGGACGTATGCCGACTTGTCGGCATCAATAGGAACATCGGGAAAATATCAATAATAACCACTATCATCTTCACCATCATCATCACCTTGATAATCATGACCACCATCATCATCACAGTCGTCCTCTTCTATATGTTGTTGTCGTACTGTGTTGTAGACAAGACTAAGATTATGTCTGATGAAATAACATGTTATCCCTGTACACACGTTAGTAACCATGATCAAAAGGATTTCATAAATATTAGCTGAATCTTGTTATCGTATCTGACTGGTGAAGCATTCTTCACAAATCACTTATTGTCACAGCTTTAACATTGAAGTATCAGTAATGATGATACATTGGGAAGGTATTATGTTTTTCAAAGTTATATCTGTATGTTGTTTAATCATTAGATGTCAAGCATGAAGTAATTGTCACACATCTAGAGAAAGCTGTTAGGACATAGTACGTTTGTTTCACATTAGCAGCATTATGTCAAATGAACTTTCCTACCAGCGGATAACACATACCACGACATTTTATAGAACAGTAACTGAGATAGAAAGAGAGGAGAGATAGGGATAGAGAGAGAGAGAGAAACAAAAAAGAGATAGATATAAAGAGATATAGAAATAGAGACAGAGAGATAGACAGTGAGACAAAGAGAGAGAGAGAGAGAGATACCGACACACAGATAGAGAGACAGAGAGAGAGAGAGAGAATCTGGTCTCAAACTGAAAGTAATTTTATTAACTCTAAACTTTTAACTTTAAGCCTGACTGCGTATTTCAAATACCCCATACGCAGATAGTCAGATCATGTACATTCAGAAAGCTCCATATATACCTAGCTTTGGACTATTTAACAACTGTCCTCCCCAGCATGACGTGAAACGATCTCGGTATTTTAGTATGTCATCTAACAAACTGCTCCTTGTCCTCAGATGGCCTTTTTAACACGTGGTCGTCTTATCTGTAGGTGTTGTAGCAATCTACTGGATCTCAGGAACACACCTTCCTCTCCTCGTTCAGTGGTTTCCACGCTTCGGTACCAACAACTATAGCCCTTTTTACCGTGGCCGTCGTAGCGTAAAAGGTAAACAGCGTGCTATCTATGAGCACTTAAAGGTGTTGAAAAGGTAGGACAAAACATATTTACCACCAGCCTAGTTTATATGAAGTGACGAGCAGTCGCCTTAAATTACAGCCCTGCTTCGTTAAGTACCTAAACCCCTGTAATGTCTCATCCAACTACTATCTTGATGACAAGAAAGGGACAAGATTAGAATAACTCGGGTGGGATGTCCTTGGAGTATTACATTAACCATTTAGCATCTTCTACAACAATGGATTGCTCTTTTTTCTTTCATGGCGGGTCAAGCAGGGGTGAGGATTTTTAAAAGTAAGAACTGATACCATTAAAGAGAACATTAAAATGTTACAGCTCAGGAAAGTTGTGAAAAGAAATAGTTTGCCGACTTTATAACTCATTTTGTAAAACTCAAAGTGTAGTGGTAATCAAGTGTGAGGTAATAACCATTAGTGTTTATAAGTTAATGCTATATCTTCCTTTCAGACATGATACTTATACAGACAAGCAGAGGAAGCTAAGTTGTCTTTTAAGCAGGCCGAGATACAGTTTACATACACGCGCACATAGACACAAAGCAAAGTTTGTTTTATTTAACGACGTCTCTATAGTACATTGATTTTTATCTTATCGTCGGCTATTGGACGTCAATCATATGGTCATTTTGACATATTTATTAAAAGGAAACCGGCCACTGCCACATCGGCTACTCTTTCCAATAAGCAGCGAGGGGTCTTTTATATGCTCTGTCCCATAGACAGGACAGCACATACACGGCATTTGATGAACCAGTTGGAAAAGAAAAAGCCCAAATCGCAAATGGATCTACTGCCTTCCACGCAATATTGTTTTTACTTGACCAATCGATTTTAGAATGTAATATTAAGTGTACTCTAACAAGATACTAGTCTAACATGACATTATATGGACCTTAACATGATACTAGTTTAACGTAGAACATGTTCTCTGACATGATATTGTGAACCTCAAACCTCAGTGACAGAACATAGGACTACCAAGCTGAAGACAGTGGTTCAAAACCCGTTGGCTGGGCTACGTGTCAACATTACCAAATGTTTGACATCCAATAGCCGATGATTAATAAATAAACGTTCTCTAATGGTGTCGTTAAACAAAACAAACAAACTCGCATGATACAAGACAAACATGATATTACATGGAATTTAACATGATATTAGGATATCATATTCCATGCACTCTAACTTGATATCATGAGAAGAAACACGATGAACTCTTACTGACTTACTGGCGATGTTTGACGTCACGATTACTCTAAGAGATTTTCGGCTACGTGTTAGACCAGAGCTGACCACAATCAAGCAAAATAGCATGGATATTTTAAACATTAAAACCAGAGCTGTTGAAGCCAATGATACTACATTGAGATAACATGGGGCGTCATATCACGATCGTACATCCGGGTACACGGTGGATGCTGGGTTTCGTGATAACATTTGATCTCAGACCAGATTTTTTTTTCTGTATGATTTATCACATTTATAGTTGTTTAATTTTTGCCCCACCTAGGCCTATAATTCCCATACATATGTTACTTATTCATCGTTGAATTATTCACCGACAAATTTTGATGTACAGAAACGGGAACTGCAACTCAGTATGAATTTCGTTCCAACGCCCCTGTAAACTGAAGGTGTTTTAAATAATCCTGACTCGTTCAGTGTGATATGATCAGTTAAAATCCTGGAGGGTGTGGACTACTAACACGATATGAATAGCTCTGTTTTTGTTTGTGTTTGTTTGCTTTCACTGCCTGTTTACTCCCTTTAACGATGAACACACTAACATAAAAAGGCGTTTACGCGACATGTATACGTTTTTCAAAACACTTTTTATGGGGCGTCATACCACGATCGTACATCCGGGTACACGGCGGATGCTGGGTTTCGTGATAATATCTGATCTCAGACCAGACTTTTTGTTTCTTATTTTCTGTATGTGTTATATCAGATTTATAGTTGTTTACTTTTTGTCCCACCTAGGTCTATCGTGATCACACTGTGGTGTTTAGTACATCATGCAGAATCACTTTAATAGCTGCATCCAGTGTACCTGGCATGTCATGGTCATGGCATTTACTGTACTCTATCATGTTATATATCAGGTGTATAGTTGTATCACTTTTCAAAAACTTCATATTTGTTGTATATCATATAAGGTACATGTGGTTTTGATAGCTATGTGGAGTGTTCTAGGTATATTGCAGTTTCTGGATAATGGTTTTAGTGGCCGATTTGTCCAGAATAGTAAAACACTTTCAGAAAGGAATATTTAAAATTGTACAATATACCATCGATAAACATTAAATATTCTAAATCTCAGGATGTTTATATTTATTTGTTCATACATTTATTATTATCATGTTTTAATAACACCTCTAGATCACATATATTTAATAATCATTGGCTATTGGATGTCCAATATTTGACAATTTTGACAAGTACTCATCAGAGGAAATCAATTCCATTTTGTTTCATTCAATAGCAGCCAGAGATGTTTTATATGGAGTTTCCAACAGATATGACGGAACCTACCACGGCCTTTGATATGCCAGTAATGCGACCAGATACCTCCAACAAATGAACAAAGTCGGGAGAAATATGGAAACGTCAACCTTATGTTATTAGTTGTAACTGTTATAACTGTACAAACCTTGAATCAATACTAAATATATACTCAATAAAAAACGAAAGTATGCATGTTGAAATATGTGTGTTTCATACTTGTATTTCATGGGATAGACAGAGTAATGGTCCATTGGCAGCAAACGTGCGCAACTTGTGATGTTACTGCACACACCTCTTCCTAAATAGAATGGTTACCTAATTCCAGACTTTTTACCATTAATGTTGTCTGGTTCATAAAATTAATGACTATTGATTACATCAATACTTTCTTTTTTGGTTGAGTATATTTACATGCATTTCTCTTCCTAAGTTTAAACAGTACGGTTTGAAGGATTTTCACAAAACCACTATATATATTATTAATATGTCTAACCATTGTTCTCATTTATTAACTGATGGACAATACAACCTTTACAAGGATATTTATGGCTGTTTATTGCCTAATGATTTTACATACAATACCCTCGTGAAAAGGCTCCCTCGACACCTAATCTAATATGCTACAAAATACAGGTTTTTTCGTTTCTATTAATTATACATCTATACTTGGAGGATTCCTATATCATTCATTCAGCCTCTCGTTTGAAAAATAATATTTTAACAAAGTTATTGCAAAGCTTGGTTGAAATATAAAGCCAGGTTTGAACCCATTCATCAATTATTGCAGCATTCTCGTGTTGTAGTGGGCCAGGTAAAGAATAGATACGGAACTAATAAAGGTGAATGAAGCGATAATGCTTTACATGAATTCATGATAATTTCACAGCTCGTGGCCATAAATACAAATAACTGCCTAGGATATAAAGTCGAGGTTTTGCCGCACAATGCAGTGAACACTGCTATTGCTATTTATCGGTCTATATTGCTTTCAATCCTGGCAAACGCGTTCGCTTGGCACGAATTGGATTATGCATAAATCATATCGGGTGTTAGTGTCCTTTACCTTCACAACGATTTTTGATTTGAAAATATTTTTTTCGTTATAAAATATCACATAATACAAAAAAAACGAAAACAAAGAATTGAATTGGAATTTCTGCTACATTAATTTCCATGTCATTGGACATTTTGAGGTTTTAGCAATTAGTCAAGCAGCAATATCAATAAAAATGATCTCTCCCGTACAAATCCAAAATACTGAACGCAGAAGAAGATGAAGAATGATCGCAGAAAAAGCTATTGTTCACCGTTATTTTTGCTGATAAAAATGTTATTTTCTCGAAACAAAATGTAACGAGTATGTCCAAGAGAAATGTAAGAAACATAATTACCATAATCAAAACATCTCTGTACAAGAATGAGTTCAAAGGAAGACAGGGAAAATCTCCAATGTCTGTTCTTATAAATTACTATAAATTGATGACACCGGGTGTTCGCGAAAGTTGAGCTTCCCCTGCCTCACTAAAGAGACCACCATAAGCACAATCCTTAGCCCTTTCATCTTGATTATAAATATCAGCAACATGTCGATAAACGTAATTTCGTTAAGTTGTGTATATATGTATGTTTTTAGCCTGTATATGGAACCCATTTTATTATTAAAAACATATTTTGGCCATTCTTGGATTGCCTTTATAAACCGATTTTAACTGAATACAAAAATACCAGTATTTGTCATGAACGTATCTATATGTTTTAAACAAGGTGCTGGTAGCTAGTTATAGAAATTATTTTGCCTTACATTAAAAGTGCACCTGATCGTATTTGTCAGAGGATATTTTGTACACAGTGATGTGGTGGTGGTCGTCGTCTATAGATCATCTGAGCCTACGGCGCCGTGGTTCATGCATGCAGCCATTGCGACGACTGCAAGGTGGTTATGAAGAAAAGTAAAAGTAAAGTTTGTTTTATTTAACGACGTCTCGATAGCACATTGCTTTTTCATCTTATCATCGCCTATTGGTCATCAATCATATGGTCATTCTGAAATTTATTTGGAGGAAACCCGCCGCAACAAGGATTCTTTTATATGCCATGTCCCACAGACAGGACATCACATATCACGACTTTTGATGAGCCAGTTATGGACTACTGACTGGAACGGAAAGTAGCCCAAACTGCAAATGGGTCCACTGAGAAGCTTCATAGGCGGACACTCCACCTTTTGAGCTACATCCCGCTACCTGGTTATGAAGTAGAAAACAACTACGTGGTGATGTAGATAGAGCTGGAAGTTAGTCAATGCCATCCAATAGTGTTTAACTCTTGTGCACTTCGACAGCAGTATCATTAAAAATAATCTATCTGCAACCTTGAAGTTCCAAATTTCTTTTGTTAATTATTATTATCATTATCATCATTATTATCATCATCATTATTATTATCATCATCATTATCATTATTATTGTTTTTGTTGTTGTTGTTATTCTTATTATTATTATCTTTATTATCTTTCTTTATTATTATTATTTTTTTTTTTGCTTGAGCACAAATTATAAAAAAATAATATATATATATTGTGTCCATTTATAGTTGCTTATTAACCATTTTAACTTCAGTAGCTCGTTTTTAATTCCCTTAAAGTTGCTCAGATTCTCTGGAGAAGACAGACACTGTGACTATGACATATGTGTTAGCACTTACGATTTGTTGTCCTTAATCTTGCAATAATACGGTATTTCTGAAGATTCTCTCAACCGTTTCATTTTTAAATATTTGTCTTATTTAAAAACAATTTTAAAGCAAGACAAAAATGATATCTTTCTTCTTCTTTTTCTTGTTTTCCTTCTTCATTTCTTTCTTTTTTCTTCTTTTTTCTTCAGCAAATTCTTAGATTACAAAAGTTTGTTGTCAGCTTGTCCTTAGAGTTTAGTTCTGAAATGAAGCTTTTCATTTTCACAATGTTTTCGTTGCCGTCTGACGCAAATGTCACATCTGTAACAACGACATATCTCTCGTTCTTCAATAGCGTTATGAAATCTGTACATTTCTGAACGCGACCAGCTTTTCAATGAAGTTCTTTTCGTTATTATGCATGTCTGGTGGCTTTAATATCCACGTTATCTGCTTTTGTTAGGTGTGCATACAAATATAATTTATATCGGTGAGGTAAATAATAATAATTTGTAAAAATTGTGTTAGTAGAACAGAAACATATTATAAAAGAAGGCTATTATTCGATGATATAAGAGGTACTTTTACGAATATTAAATAGCTAAATATGATTGTACAAAGGGAAATACTTTAGAAAAACACTCCACAGTCTGGTTAACTGCATACAATAGACTATTATATGAACAGTGTTCGCAACGTGTACAAACGTATATCTGTATATGTAACGCCTAGACACGGACACTAATTCTACGACGACAGCCTCCATTTTAATTTTTTATTGTTAATTTTTATCATTGTAACTATTTTCTGCTAATAAACTTTTCTTCATCGCTAAAAACTTTACTTACAATCTCATTCTTAAAATATAATTATTCATCTGTATTTTGGCTATTCCGGTAATTGCAATTGTTCATAAGACGTTACACGAACAGCTAAGGTATGTACAGTAAGAATCGCAGACCTATTACAAACGCCAGAATAACTAGAGAACCATTAAAAAGTTAGTTTTTATTTAACGACGCTTCTAGAGTACATTTATTTTTTATCATATTATCAGCTATTGGACGTCAATCATGGGTCATTCTGACATATATATTTAGAAGAAACACGCTGCCTCCACATATGCTATTATTTCCGATAACCAACAAGATGTATTTTATATCCACCGTCACACAGACAGGACAGCACATACTACGGCCTTTGATGAACCAGTAATGGACAACTAACTGGAACGGAAAGTAGCCCACACTGCAAATGGGTCCACTGAGAAGCTTCATAGGCGGACACTCCACCTTTTGAGCTACATCCCGCTATCTGGTTATGAAGTAGAAAACAACTACGTGGTGATGTAGATAGAGCTGGAAGTTAGTCAATGCCATCCAATAGTGTTTAACTCTTGTGCACTTCCACTGAGAAGGATTGATCCGACGACTGTTTGGGGGAAAGAACCGTCAGTTCTGAAAGCCGTATACCTGGAGGCGACATAGTTCTAATCGCATTAAGTCAGACAACAAAGCGCTACCAATGTTTTACGAACCATGTATTTGATTAAAATATCAATTATTATTTTCTATCTAAATACAACAAGAAAAGCGAAACATAATACAACTGATAACCAGATAGCAATGCGTCATTGATAAAGCTCTATATTGTTTTGTTTTTGCGAATGAAACCTGTTACCTAGCAGACTGAGTCCAATGAGGGACAACGGATCGACAATAGGGCTATAAAAAGATAAAACTGCAACATCTTGATCGTTCATTATAATCAACGGGAAGCGCGTGTGACGCCATTGTTGTAAAATAGTTTACTCGTTCTTTCATTCAAATTAATCGTTCAATGAAACACAGTGCACACAACAACACACATAGCTGGCTGATTACACCTGTCGAGCAGGGCGGTTCGTGTTAGCAAACAGTGCTTGATAAAACACTCAAACAGATAAGGGAGGATCACAGCATGTGCTTCTGGCTCCCGCTTGCATGCTCTTCATAATCATCATGTTCATGTAGTATGCATAATTGCTTCATAGAACGCTATAGTTTGAAAATAAAATAAAATAAACGCTTGTATTTAAATGAAATAATTCGTTCGCTATGGAAGAAAACACATGAGACACGGTATTGTAATTTAGTCATTGTTAAAACGTTATATATTTGTTTGGATAACATACACAGCTGTCTGTAAAAAGGGATTGTGGTAATTTTCTCCATAATATGAAGAACAGCCTGATACAACTTAGTGTTAACGCAAATAACAAAAGTGTCAGAGGGTGAAGATCGGTCAGATTTAGTTGTCCTACTTGTTTGTCTTATTAGGTTGTCCTACTTGTTTGTCCTATTTGGTAGTCCTACTTGTTTGTTTTTCTTATTTGTCCTACTTGGCTGTTCTACTTGGTTGTATTACTTGTTTGTCCTACTTGGTTGTCCTACTTGTTTGTCCTACTTATTTGTCCTACTTGTTAGTACGACTTGTTTGTCCTACTAGGTTATCCTACTTCATTCTCCTACTTGTTTTTCCTTCTTAGTTGTTGTACTTGTTTGTTCTACGCGTATACCTTAAGTGTTTGTCCAACTTGTTCATCTACTTGGTTGTCCTACTTTGTTGTCCAATTTGAACTCCACTACTGGTCTATCACTTACTATGGAATATAAACCTGTCTGTGAGAATATCCATAAAAACGATCATGTGTGCTGATTGAAAGAGTAACCTATGTGGTAGGGTGTTTCTTCTTTCGTGTTAGACAATGTGACACTGGTTTTGTTTCTGGGGACAATATAAAAATATGACGTGGTTACAGTATTGTTACAGTCTAATACGTTTCATATTATAAGGAGATGATAATTGTCGGTCTTGGGATATTAAATATATGATAGAATGAAGTGCAACAATGACTTCTCCCAAGATACATAAAGAAAATGTCAGTAAGGTTTACGTAGTACGATGAACTTAAATTACGTCAAGTAATGTTGCATACTACCCACTGTTCATGAAATTAGTTGTGTGACATTATCAAATATCCAGAAAAGTGTACTCGAAGACCCGTGTTTGCAAACATGCTGCTAGCAAAACCTAACTTTTAAAATGCAGCATACCGGAAGTACTGATGGTATGATATAAACGACGGAACTGTATGTTTTGTGAAAGATAGTCGAATAGTGAACTTAAAAAGAACATCACAGCTTAAAATAAAATAGTTTACAGAATTAAATAAATAGAGGTTAAAGAAAGAGGTTTTTATTTATTATTTAAAAAAACAAAAAACTTTTTTTTTACATCCCTCCTTTTTTATACTTTGGAACGGCCATTATAATATTAATAAAGATTTCTACTTAAAAAATAATTACTTTGTTATTTTATCGCGACTCTGCTTTGAAGACGAGACATATTTATTAGCTTCAAAATAATCATTGAAAATGGTAATGTTTTAACGATTTTGAACCACCACCTAGAAAAAATATATATATTTTTTTTTTTTCACTGCAATTACTTTGACTTTTTAAAATTTTCTAAGAAGCAAATATGGTTTTCTCTTGTTTCCCATAAATGATAACATTTTACTTTTACATTAACCTAAACTAATATTATCCATATTATCCACGAAACACCAAGATCACGATAAATAATTTTAAAAACATTTAAAAATATAAAATATATAAGAAAAAAAAGAGATTAAATATAATTTGTCAAAACTATTTAAAAATTTCTTTTTATCTCACGAGCAATGTAACTGGTTCCAGTCGTATTGCAATCGAATTAAAGTGAGCTGAAAAACCAGTCTACTCAGTTCTTTCACTCCCTGTGTTCTCTCACACCTTTTGTGAACACTTTCCTAGATCTTCGTCTGACGCCCCTGACAGGATCTGAAGATGTATTAATTTCTAGACAGGCGAGAGTAAAATTATAGCCAATCATTTGTAATGATACAGCAAACAGCAGACGTGTGTGACGTGATGCACGGCCAATCACGATCACGTGGTCATAATTGAAGACAAACAATCGACACTTTTCTTAAAATGGAGAAAAAGAAAAACAATATCGATAGTTTTTAACCATGGCGGTTATTGGCAGATTGTGGCTCGTGTGTGTGTGAATCAGTGCAGTATACTAGAGTTGTTTATAACAATGTAATACAAGCTGCTAATTTAATAAATCTCTATTTGTAAAAATATAACTTTATAGTTTATAACTGAGAGAGAGAGAGAGAGAGAGCGAGAGAGAGAGAGGGGGGGGGGGTGTGTGTGTGTTAGTGTTTGTG
>JAULBS010024249.1:0-10579 GCA_032355785.1 Symmetromphalus regularis
GAATAGAGCTGGTGACTGGCTGAATAGAGCTGGTGACTGGCTGAATAGAGCTGGTGACTGGCTGAATAGAGCTGGTGACTGGCTGAATAGAGCTGGTGCCTGGTGAATAGAGCCAGTGACTGGCTGAATAGAGCTGGTGACTGGCTGAATAGAGCTGGTGACTGTTGAATAGAGCTGGTGACTGGCTGAATAGAGCTGGTGACTGGCTGAATAGAGCTGGTGCATGGTGAATAGAGCTGGTGACTGGCTAAATTATGTGTTATTAGCACAACTGGATTATTATGATGGAAAGAAGTTAACAAATCTTTTGAGACGTATGTAGAATATTACAAATGTATGGTGTAATTCAGTGTGCATTAGTACAGACTGGTGAATGGTAAACTGGTGTTACTGATAACACTTGAAGGTTATGGATAAATGAAAGAACGATTCATGGATCTACGGAAAGATAAAACCTGAGTATAACTGGATGGACATTAGCATGGTCAGTGGATGGACATTAGCGTGGACAGGTCAGCTGTCAGCAACTCGGACGATGTCACGTTTGCCACTTTAATTACACGCTACTTGTTTCACTTGTCTGTGTGATTTGTTTCACGAGTCGGATCACAATCGGGTTCGATAGAGTGAGATTAATCACATGCATACTCACTGACAGTCTGGGCGGAGAGGTCAGGTCAAGCGACATGTGCACCCTGAAACTCCACCTCGGAGTGGGCGAGGTGCAATCAATAGGACATTTGATTAGCCTCTATATTGCTATCATTACAGTGGTCGGCCGCTTCAGTCTGTAATTATTCAAAGCCTCAAGCTGAAGAGATCTAGCCAGTCAAGCAAAAACACGATAGTATCATTTAATCAAAGACTTCGTCATTAGTCGGAGAGTTGTATCTTTTTTTATTTCAAACCAATACGATTCTAGCTAATAGACTTGTGTTGAATGGTAGGTCAAAGTCTGCATTGAATTGTAGGTCAAAGTCTGCTAAAACAAGAACAGTCTGATCATTAGTCGAATTGTTGTACCTTTTTTAATTTCAAACCAATACGATTCTAGCTAATATACTTGCATTGAATTGTAGGTCAAAGTTTGCATAAATAAAATGAGCTTGGTTGTTAGTCGGATAGTTCTACCTTTTTTTTTTCCATCCCAATACGATTCTATCTAATAGATTTGTGTTGAGTTGTAAGTCAAAGTCTGCTAAAATAAGATCAGCTTGGTTGTTAGTGGGATAGTTGCAACTTGTTTTATTTCAAACCAATACGATTCTATCTAATAGACTTGTGTTCAATTGTAAGTCAAAGTCTGCTAAAATAAGATCTGGTTTATATGGTTGTTAGTGGGATAGTTGCAACTTGTTTTATTTCAAACCAATACGATTCTGTCTAATAGATTTGTGTTCAATTGTAAGTCAAAGTCTGCTAAAATAAAATGAGCTTGGTTGTTAGTCGGATAGATCTACCTTTTTTTTTAAATTTCAAACTAATACGATTCTATCTAATAGACTTGTGTTGAATTGTAAGTCAAAGTATGCTAAAACAAAATCAACTTGTAACCCCAAACAGCCAATATTTACTTTTGTGCTCGGGGTTGTTAAATATATAAATAAGTAAGATCAGATTGGTTGTTAGTCGGTTGGTTGTAACTTGTTTTATTTCAAACCAATATGATTCTATTATATTTGTGTTGAATTGTAAGTCAAAGTGTGCTAAAATAAGATCAGCTTAGTTGTTAGTCGGATAATTCTACCTTTTTGAAATTTCAAACCAATACAGTTCTAT
This sequence comes from Symmetromphalus regularis, assembly GCA_032355785.1. Lineage (NCBI taxonomy): Eukaryota > Metazoa > Mollusca > Gastropoda > Neomphalida > Neomphalidae > Symmetromphalus > Symmetromphalus regularis. Next base: position 1,780 of record JAULBS010024249.1, read on the forward strand.
TTCATACGCTTGTGTTGAATTGAAGGTCAAAGTCTGTTAAAACAAAATCAGCTTGGAACCCCCATTAGCCAATATTTTTTTTCATGCTTGGAGTGGGGGTGAGAGTGGGGGTGAGGTGTCGTTAAATAAATAAATAAGAATGATCAGCTTGATTGTCAGTCAATAGTTGTACGTTTTATTAATTTGAAACCAATACAGTTCTATCTAACAAACTTCCATTAAATTGTAGGTCTATCAGCTATAAATGATTAGCTTGGTGATAGTTGTATTGAAATCCACCTCTACCTACAATAAAATGTTTTAAAAACTCATATTATGTCTATTATTTAAAAAAAGCAGCTATAAATATAAAGTCTTCCAAAGGGAAGAAACTCTAGAGTCATAATAAAAAGTTAAATACACAAAACTCAAATTTTCAGTCTACTCGAATTTATAAATGTAATAAATATTATTTATTAGAGGTCCATTTTTTTTTTTAAAAACCTCCGTACAGAAAATGTAAATGTATTGTAAATTGTGAAAAAAATTGTGTGTATTAATTTTACATTGTTCGCGACCAACCACAAGTCACAATTTTTTTTTCCCCACAGATGACAATTCGCAAAATTTAAACATCATGGACATACGCTAAGGTGCGTATTCGTGAAAATAATATGTCACAATATTAATACAGTTTACAGTAGTTATATTTCACTGTGTTTAATTGCAGCCAATGCATTTGTGTCTAGAGGGAATATACTACAGAATTCACTGTCTAATAATGAGAGATCAGTAAAAACTTGACAGTTGACTTTCTTTATAACAAAACTGGCAAGTACCAGCAGTATCAACAGTTATAAAGCTTTTAGGATCAGTTTGTTGTTGACATTTCCACCTCTGTGAATCAAGATTAAATCATCAATGACAGAATGAACTTAGACTGAAAACTTTTAACATTTTAACAAATAGTATGACATTGGTAAGTCTTGACTTTAACTTTGAACTGTGTGTTCAAACTAAAAGTTTTAAAAGCATGGAGCAGACATTGAATTTTGGTAACAGTGATCATACATTTGTAATATTTATATCACACAAATCTGATGTAACAGCCTGGCTGGCAATTAACAGTGGCAGATCCAGAAAATCAATTTAGGGAGTCCCCAATAATATGATGCTGATTCCTCAGATTCTTTAATTTAAAAAAAAAAGTAATAAATAAATAATAATAAAAATATATTTTTTTAATGTTATCTAAATAGCAAAATTTAGGGGAGACCTGGGTCTCTGGGGCACCCCTAGGTCTGCCACTGATTAATATAATTTGTACCTTTGACTTAATTGGGGCATGCCTCCACTCCACCCCCCACTTCAAGAAAGCCCCCAGCTCCATATCCCCCACTTCCAGGAAGTGATTGTCATCCATGGTACAAAAAAATATATACTCTCATCAGGAGGGTTGGAATGAAATTCATTTTGGAGGGGCTTCTCCCACTTCTGAACATCAGAATTTGCTGGTGAATAATTCAATGATGAATAAAGAACATATTTATAAGAATTATTGGGGATAGGGTGCAGTCCCCTCAGTCCCCCCCCCCCCACCCAACTGTAATGCCCTACACATACAAGTATTCACTGATATTCATGAAACTACAAAATTTCAGAACTCTTTTCTCTAATAATTAAAATGTCATCAATTATTAAAGTTCTCTACAAATTAGGAGGAAATTACACGAGACTAAATTAATGGCTACTTCGTGTGCATGTTGTATTGTGTTGCTTCATCATGATTTATGAGTTATTTTATTGAAAACACTCGGACACAATAATAACACCGTATTGGATTTCTCTTGCGATTGCTTTGTAGTCATTAGCGGCTTCTCAATTGTGATTATGGTAAAAATCTCATTTGATATCATTAATTCATTTGTGAATGCCAGTTTCTTGATGTCTGAGAGAAGAGCTTGCAAGGAGTTATTCAAACAGTTTCAAGTGATACACTTCTGAACCCATTTTGTTGTCATGCATTGATGAATGGGTTTTAGCATGTCCAAATGAATGCTCTTTATTAGTTTTAATAAAGGAATATATCATCAGGATACTTAATTATCATTTTTTCGGTTCCTTTCTTCTTAACATTTGAAAATGAGTTAAGATGGAAATGTAACCAATCCTTTATGAAGTTTTTGCTAATTTTGACCACCTATTATGTTTATGTAGACTTTAGCCAGCCATGATCTTCTGTGAAATTTTTGCAAATTTTGACCAGTCATGGTTATTTGTGTAATTTTTGCAAATTTTGACCAGTCATGATACACTTTTGTGTAATGTTTGCAAATTTTGACCAATCATAATACTATTTTGTGTAATTTTGGCAAATTTTGACCAATCATGATCATCTGTGTAATTTTGGCAAATTTTGACCAGTCATGATACTCTGTGTAATTTTTACAAGGTCAGTATAATTCATGACAAAATATATAAAGATTCCAGGCTGCTAATTTGCTTAACCAGGACAGCATGTTTGAATGAATTGAGATCAAAATAAGTTAAAAATAAACAAAACAATACCATGTTCAGGTTACATAAAAAAATAGAAAAATTGCTAGTTATAATTCACCTGAAGAAAAAAAACACCTCTCCATTTTTAAATTGGTTAATTATATTTTCTTGTTACTACTTGCAGCTTTACTCTTGAAGAATTCAGGGATTTGTGGAAAATCCCTGAAAATAGCATTTCCCATCAAATATCAAACGTCAGAATCAGGTACCAACAAAAATTGTTGAAAGCATTTCTGTAATAAATTCTTGTTTTATATGACATATTCCAATTTGTTTTTAAAGAAGTCAAAATTCAAATAAAAACCTGCCAGATGTTAAAATAATTATACAAAAATACATCACAGGTTTTAGTACTTCAGTACCCATCTGTATTTAAATGAACACAATAAAATTAATATAATATTATATAAAAAAAGTATCAATGTGTATTTTAGGATTTTAGAATATCCATTTGGTAGTTTAAAGAAACAGAGTATAAAAATACAAATGTAAAAAAAGTATACTAAACATTAAGTCAGAATTTCCGTTTTGTAGTTTAAAGAAATAGAATATAATAAAATTGATATAGAAGAATGTAACATAATGGGGTTGTGATTTAAAGAAATAGTACATAATAAAATGTAACAGAATGGAATTGTAGATTTGAAGAGATAGAACATTATAAAATGTAACACACAGTTGTAATTTAAAGAAATAGAACATAATAAAATGTAATGCACTGTTGTAATTTAAAGAAATAGAACATAATAAAATTAACACAGAGTTGTAATTTAAAGAAATAGAACATAATAAAATGTAACACATGGTTGTAGTTTAAAGAAATAAAACATAATAAAATGTAACACACAGTTGTAATTTAAAGAAATCGAACATAATAAAATTAACACACGTTTGTAATTTAAAGAAATAGAACATAATAAAATTAACACACTGTTGTAATTTAAAGAAATAGAACACAATAAAATGTAACACAATGGGGATTTTGATTAGAAGGAATAGAACATGATAAAATTAATGTAACACAATGAGGTTTGTAGTCTAAAGAAAAAAGAATATAAGATTAATGTAAAAATAGAAAAAGCAGTACATATATCATGATGTATTTTAGGATATCAAAGCCAACATATCCATTTTGTAAGTTAATCGAATATACTATAGTTAGTAACATCAATATAAAAATACATTTAAAAAGTCTATCAATCTGAATTGTAATAAATATGGGAAAATTACATAATGCAGGATGTTATTTCCGATAAATGTGATTTTAATAGCTGTTCAGGGATAAAAGAAAAACCTGCTTATCTCTATGGTCTTAGTGATGTCATTCAATTCAACTTTTCAAATAATTTATTAGTCTTTAGCTAAGATTATTTTATAAAATTCAATACCAGATAAAATAAGGCTCCATCTTAATTAAAGTGATATTTTAAAACCAGTAAGTCATGTCAGTCTAAATAGGGAATATTTAATAGTGACTCTCGATCAACATTAAGATGAAAGCCATAATAGGAAAATGACAGAATTTATGGTTAATGACACCAAAGTACATTGAAATGGACCCAGTAATGCAGTGGTTAAGATATTGGACTTATTGCTGGTAGGTACTGGGATCAAATCTGAGTCGAGGCATGGGATTTTTAATCTCAGGATCAGCTCCAACCCAGAGTGAATCCTCTGCAAGGCTCAGTGGGTAGGTGTATACCACTTACACTGATCAGTGGTTCACAACTGGTTTATCAAAGGTCATAGTTTGTGTTATCCTCTCTTTGGAATAGTGCATATCAATAATTAAAGTTTGTTTTATTTAACGACACCTCTAGAGAATATTGATTTTTATCTCATCATCGGCTACTGGACGTCATACATTAGGTCATTCTGACATATGTCTTCAGAGGAAACCCGCTGCCGCCACATAGGCTACTCTTTCTGATAAGCAGCAAGGGGTCTTTTATATGCTCCGTCCCACTGACAGGACAGCACATACCACGGCCTTTGATAAACCAGTTATGGACCACTGGTTGGAATGGAAAATAGTCCAAACTTCAAATGGGTCCACCGAGAAGTATCGATCCGACAACCGACCGGTTCACGCTTATCAATAAGAGTATACTCATCATATATTGTGTCGCATCACTGCTTTAACTTTGCCACTCGCTACTTTTACTATAAACATTACACTTCTTAATACTCTAGGCTGTTTTGGGATATCAGGGAGTGGGATGTAGCTCAAAAGGTGGCGCGTCTGCCTGTGAAGCAGTCGGTCGTCAGATCAATCCTTCTCAGTGGACCTATTTGCAGTTTCGGCTATTTTCCATTCCAACCAGTGGTCCACAACTGGTTCATCAAAGGCCATGGTATGTGCTGTCCTATCAGTGGGATGGTGCATATAAAGGACCCCTTGCTTCTTATCGGAAAGAGTAGCCTATGTGACGGCAGAATGTTTTCTCTAAATAAATATGTCAGAATGATCATATGATTGACGTTCAATAGCCGATGATAAGATAAAAATCAATGTGCTCTAGAGGCCTCATTAAATAAAACAAATTTTACTTTTCTTTTTGGGTATCTCTACTTATTTTGAACATCAGCCTTTACACCGAATAAAGCTAATCAAAAAGAGTAGTCTGCATGGCGGCAGTGGATTTCCTACAAACATGCATTCTGAATGGTGATAAATAAATATTCCAGACATGAGTGTGGCATTGTGGTTGGTTCCAGCATGATGTCATCACATCACTTTAATAGTGTTCCCAGTCACACAAACTCAATTTGAGCATTCTGCTAATAAACTAATGAAATTAACTTATTTCACAAGATGACCAATACGACAAATCTAGAGTTCCGTTTATTACTTGATGTGTGGTAACAATTCTCTCAAGTTTCTTGCTGGCTAATCAGGCTTTTAGCAGATTCTCTTGGCGTATCACTGAAAGGAAGTGACTTATAGTTAGGCAAAAAAAACCACCTGTGTTTCCGGTAACCTGACCGACCCCACTTAAAAAATGCTGACCCTAAACGTTTTTTCCCACTGTCATTTCCGATTGTTTATTCCGTACCTTTCGGTCATTTTCAGCTTTTTTTTAGGGTAACTGCTTCCTGTATGCAACAATATCAACATGGCTGCAGCTATCTTGTCTTTCAGTGTGAAGAAATACCCGTTGTAACTAGATATTAAGTCACCACCATTACTAAAGGATTCTAAACATGACCATATGTGAGAAGTAAAGCATTTACTACATGTATTCTACTTCACACATATTAATATAAAAAATATATATATAAAAAAATAACCCAACCTACTTGCTAACTCTATTTTTTTTAGCGTGTAATAGGAAACACATGGGTTTTTGTTTTTGGCCTTAGCATGAATCCTTACAAAGCAGATACATGTACATGGGTTTCTCATCCATTACTTTTGTCTGGAACTTACTGGAATCTTTACAATGCTGCTACAAGAGTGATTCATTATTTTAGTATGAGACTCACAGGAATCTTTACAAAGCAACTAGATTAGATCCTAATTAATTATTTTTGTCTGAGACTCACCTATTTTGAAAAACTTCAACCCTTTTGAATAACGGACTCATAAAAATGTCAACATGGGGCTAATAAAATGTCTCAGAATTCTTTTTTTTGTTTTGCTGCTCATCCAATCAATTGATCCTGCAATGTTGAAGAAAGTCTGGGCTAAAAAGTTGGTAAAAAAATACATACTTGATATATATTTGTGACAAATTGCTAAAGAAAGATATAGTACTTGTACTTGATTTAATTTAATTTAATGTTTGTTTAAGGACCCACCCCCCCAGCACAAAATATAAACATCAGCTATTGGGGGTCATACAATGGACAAAAATAAAAAATTATTAAAAATAAATCAGTGTAAAGAACTGATATATTTAGTACCAGTACTTGAGAAAAATGATACAATGATTATGTTTCAGAAGGTATAGAAAAATCTAAATTTGATGTTAACTAGCAGTGGACCATTTTGAACCCTTTAGTAAAGTTGTTTTATTTAACGACGCTTCTAGAGCACATTAATTTTTATCTTATCATCGGCTATTAGACGTCATACATATGGTAATTGAGACATATGTCTTTTAGAGGAAACCTGCTGTCACAACGTAGGCTACTCCTTCCAATAAGCAGCAAGGGCTCTTTTATATGCACCGTCCCACAGATAGGACAGCAGATACCACAATCTTTCATAAACCAGTTGTGGACCACTGGTTGGAACGGAAAATAACCCAAATGGAAATGGGTCCACTGAGAAGGATTGATCTGATGACCGACTGGTTCACAGGTGGACACACTACCATTTGAGCTACTTCCCACTCCTTTGAACCCTTTAGCTAAAGTGATAAAAAATACACTGTATTTGGCGACCCATTGGAGGCTGGCTCATGCTTGATTACGTTTTTTTATTTATTTTTATTTAATGACACCACTACAGCACACTAATTTATAAATAATTGATTATTGGATGTCAAACATTTGGTTATTTTAACACATAGTCGAGTGTGTGCTAGCCTCCAACAAGTTTTGAATCACCGTCTTCAGCTTGAGAGTCCAGTGTTCTACCACTGGGTTACAAAGACTGGCACACTTGACTATGTGTCAAAATTACTAAATCTTCCCCAATAGCCGAAGTTTATTTTTTGTGCTACAAACAAACAAACAAACAAACAAATTACCAAATGTCTTACATACAATAGCTGAAGATTAATAAATCATACTCTGGCGGTGTTGTTAAACAAACAAAAAAAGAAAAAAAAAGTATTGAGTGAGACCTGCTATTATTTTCTACTGTTAATGTGTTAATCTCTCACAACTTCCATGTCATGCTTTTCAACAACTCCCGTGTCATGCTCTTCAACCACTACCGTGTCATGCTCTTCAACCTTTTCTGCCGAAATTCAGGCAATTCTTGATGCACTGAACAAAATTAAAACTTCAGATGCATCCAAATTTGTTATTTTTACAGACTCACTTTCGTGTCTCCAAGCTTTACATAATATGAGGCTGGGACATCCTTTGGTTGGGATGGTTATACGAAAGTGTGTCTTTATATCTTCTAAAAAGAAAAATGTTTTCTGTTGCTTACCTAGTCACGTTGGCATTAGGATAATGAAAAGGCCGACCTAGCTGTCAAGGCTGCCTTGAATTTATCCCTTTTTCTGATTTTAAATTTGAGATTAACAGGTATCTTTTAGCACACTGGCAGGGTGATTGGAACAATGGGAGAGCGAACAAACTTCATTCTATAATGCCGGTCTTTAGAGGTTGGCAGTCCTCATACAGGCGGTCAAGGAAGGCTGGAATTGTTTTGTGTCGTTCACGTATTGGTCATACGTATTTAACTCATATTTGTTTTCATTTGAAAAGGGATCCTCCGCCTCATTGTGAGCACTGTCAGTGTATATTGACGGTGCGTAATATCTTGGTTGATTGTCCTCACCTTCAGCCTGTTAGAGATAACGTGTTTCTTAATGAGGGTGTGGTGGAATCTTTTGATGTAACCATAGTGTGACACCCCCACCCCACCCCAATTGTCCATGTTTACTTTTGTGCTGGGGGTGGTGGTCATTGAATAAATACATAAACCGACACAGCTTACACGATAGCTGTATGAATATCCACTTCAAAATAAGATTAATTGATGACGTAACAGAGTGGCGCGAAATCAATACGGATCAGTCGTGTAGGCCTATCTGTTTATTTTTCAATTATTTAAAATAACTTTAGATTATGAGAATATGATTTAACATTTTTTTTATTTTTTTATTATTATTTTTTTTTTTTTTGCTTGTGTATAGGTCTATGGAAAATTAAAAGGCCAAATTTTTTTAATGTAGATGCTGGAAACACGATTTTAATTTATTATTTGGGTGGCGGTCGCCGCCCTAACCATTCCAGTTCCGGCGGCTATGAACAGATGTAAATACACGTTAGAAAATAGAACGAATGTAAATAGGTTCATTACTTACCAAGCGTGTTTACGTTTGGCGCATCACTTTGGAAAATATCAGAATGCTGACGTCATGTTTGTAAACACCAATTGATATTCTTACGCGGCCTAATTACATTTAGAGGTAGTTTAACTCGGGCTTATCGATTGGTGCATTGTTGCTATAGGGCAATTCCACTGTCACGGGTGTGACCACCAGAGAGGTTTTATAGAGTATACCATGAAAACCTCACATGGCAGCTTTAGTTTCATGATGTGATTAGAAACACTGACACTCAAATTATGAAGTAC